>JAPSES010000030.1:1314302-1333667 GCA_029822895.1 Maxillicosta whitleyi | reverse complement strand
TCGCTCTGAGACAAGGAACAGATGATTAAATTTTGGAGGTGATCCGGATCACTGTGTGGATCCAGGAATTTTTTAAACGATTGTGAATTACTTTTAATTGGCGTTGCTGTGGTAATAATAATAAATGTCCACCGGATGGCGACTCATGTTTTCTCATATAGTCCATGGACTTCAGAATCTTAAAATGCTGTCCAAATAAATGAGGGACTTAGTGCAACCCCCCCTCCCCCTTATTGGGAGGGGGGGTTGCACTTAGCGGAGGTCTGCGTTTGTAATTGAAGTACCTGTGCTAGCCTGCAAACGGGACTGTAGACCCAGGTTCTCCTCCTTCAGGACTCGGATCTCATTGGACAGCTGAGTGACTGTGTCCAGCCCCTGAATGTAGATGTTAGTTGGTGCTCCTAAATAAAATAAAAACAACAACAACAAAAAACCAAACAGATTTGAATGCATCCTCCATTAGAAACAGGGGATGGTGTTCTTACAAAAGGTGCAGGTGTGTACCTCCGTCACGCCCTGTGTTGGCCAGTCTTTCCTCTAGCTGCTGCCGGAGTCTCTCATTTGTCCTAATAGACTCTTCAAGGCGCTGACGGAGACATCTCACCTCCCGCAGGTGCTCCTCGATTAAGTTTACACCTACACACAATCAACAGGATACTATTAAATATGCTGTAAGCCCACATTTTAGAACAAGCCTCTTCTCACATATTCTGAAAAAATACTCATCAGACCACATGATCTTTTTCCACTGAAACAGTGTTATCTTTATGCTCTCAAAAAAACTGATGGTTGTTTAAAAATGATCAGTTATGGTTCCATGTATTGATGTATTTGAAACATATTAATCACTGCAGTAACAATTCTATACAAGCATCTTATCTATTTGCTTAGTTAAATCTAGGGGCATTTTTTTCCCAGGTTATACATATTTCCTGTAGTTGCATCTTGACACAGTGACTTATAAATGCATATGTATGACTGTTGCAACCTTTCAAAAAGTGCAAACCTAATGTTGGCCTAAGAGTCTTGCACCAGACTGAATGATGTAGAAGTGTTTTAGGAAGTGTAGGCTAACATAAACAGTAAGCATTAAAATAACTAACTAAATAAAAAATAAGAATTTGTCTGAACTTGTATGAAAATAATGTAAACATTTAGTTTATAGATCACAGGAGCAAAATTTAACAGCTCAAAAAGAACTAGAACCTAGTAAAAAATATCAATTTTTACGACATATATTTGATAAAGAAGAAGACAACTGCCTTCAGATGTTTTCATATGAGAAGTGAGAGAAATATGAGAGCAAAGAAGTGGCGTTACATTACAATACATATCGTTTCATCACTTCATCACTGAACAGAAACCTTTAAAGTCATACCTCCTTGGCTGTGGCCTGCCTGGTGCCCAGATGACCCAGAAAAACCTCCACCTGGATGAACCATGCTCTCCATCTCCCACAGAGTTCCTCCTGTCACTAGACCTGAGTCAGACTTCAGTGAGTGGCCTTCAGGAATGCCACCCAGCTGGTACTGTTGAAAGGCATGATGGGATAGCTGGCTGTAGTTTGAGAGGTCATGCTGGTTGAGGGCACCAGACGAAAGGCTGAACAAAGCTTTGTCAGGGGGGACTGCAAAGCCTAGAATTATAACAGAAGAGAAAAACAGAGTGGTACAAGATGATTTATGACACCTAATGGAGATACGGATTGCAAAGATCATAAAGAGAATGTTTTATATTTAGTTTCACACATGACACACTCTCCCTGACCCCTCACCCCTGCTCTGTTCATTCATCTGTTTGTACAGTGTGTCCAACTCAGGCCGAACAGCGATGACAGACAGGGCCCTGGGCCGGGGGTCAGAAGAGACCTCCATACCCCAGACGTCAGGGCCAGAGGGGCCAAAGGGGGAGGAGGGAACACGATCATTGACAAGGGCTAGAGGAGAATGACAGGAAGTGACAGGTACAGTACATGAAGGAGAGGAGGGAAAAAGTGCAGATTGTTTTTTGGTACTTTGCAAGTCATAGCCATCTGTGCGGCCCATACCTCCAAAGAAACCCACAGGGGCTGAGCAAAGCATGTTGGGACAGCTGCTGGAGGACTTGAGGAGGCGATGAGGAGAGATAGATGGACGGACTAAAGAAGGGGAATGGAAGGTGAAGGACAGGAGGAGGCAATTGACCAGTGGTGGAATGTAATTAAGTACTTTTACTCCAGTATCGTACTTAATTACAGCTTTGAAGTTTATGCACTTTACTTGAGTATTTCCATTAGATGCAAATTCATATTTAGATGCCATTACATCTTGGAAACCATATACTGTATCTCCAAAAGTAATGACTTTGATTGTGGTAAACTGAAGTATTAAATAATTGACTTTTTGAAATATATGGCTCCTACCAGATATAAACACCATAAACAAATGATCATATTATAGAACATGTTGCATTCCTGTAGATTAAATGAGCTGACAGTATACAAATGAGCTCAACTTCAAACATCTACAGCACTAACATACAACATACAAACAAATGTAAAGTTAAATTAATGCAAAAACATCATATACTGATTTGAAATATTAAGTTACATCAATGTATTATACAATAACTTCTTTAACTTTTCATACATTAAAAATATTCTGCTCTTTTAATACTTTTTGAATGTAGAACATTTACTTCTAGGGGAGTATTTTCAAAGTATGCTATTAGTACTTCTAGTAAAGGATCTGAATACTTCTTCCACCAATGGATTTCACAGAGAGGAGAGGTAAATGAAAATATAAACCATACCATCTTGTTCTGATCCATGTCCTGGCTGCCGCAGCCGGTGCTCCTCCTGGTATTCTCTGGTGTCTAAGTCAGAGCACAGTTCCACATCTTCATTGGTTCGATACTCATCAGACACCAGAGAAGTTCTATCTGACTGGTCAGTCGTCTCTGAGAGTGCATGACAGCTGGAAGGGGTTTCTGGACGCTGCTGCAGCTTGGTGTGGAGGGACTCGATGATTTTATCCTTCTGCTGAAGCTCCTTACTCAACCTACACATGAGGAAATACAAACAACCATTACACGAACAGAAGACTACAGACATCTGTTAACTGCATGTAACATCCACAATAGAATTATAACATAAATCATCATCATCAAGATAGCATGTTTGAATAATTCAATGTGTTAACATCTTACTGTTTCAGTTTTTGAAGCAAAAAGTCTCTGTCTTTCTCCAAAAGAATTTTGAAAAGTGCAGTCTGCCTCACTTGGCCTTGACTTGCACTCATTGAAAAAGACCACAAAGAGTCTCTGTATATGGGACTGTTCTTAGAAATCATAGATTTCCACAGCGGAGCCATCTGACACTCAGTCCAATCTGCAAAAAGCAGTCTATAATGCACTACAGGCAGAGCTGGATGGGCAAAAAAAACTGGCTGGCACCTATACTAACTACACTATATACTAAGACGAACACTGCACAGAAACCAGAGTAGGTGAAAACAGATGTCCAACATGAGAAATCCATGAGTAGGTGTCCTCTTAAGAGCGAAATTCACTTCACTTCTGTAAGCAGCATGTGACTTAAAGAAGCAGTAAAAGACAGTCGGACACAGCCACACTGAGCCTCTTAAGCCCGACAGGGGGATGCCTGCCAGTCGGCTGTTCACCTAAAGTACTTTAACAGTAAAGGGTTCAAGCTGTGGCCTGTGTATGGATTATCAGTAACCCTTCTGTGCAGCATAAGAAGACAAGTGTATGGCTCCTGGCATGCTCCAGCAGGTCACATGACAAAATAAAGTAATCACTGGGACAGAGTGTACTTGGAAGAGATGTGCTGCTCTATAGAGTAAGCTGAGGACTGCAGCTGAACGTAGTATATATCAACAAAGGTTTAAACTTTTGTGTATCAGGTGAATCACAGTTTTGTAAATCAATATTCTTGTATCTAAGCAGAGAATGGCTTCTAGTATCTGCAAATACAACAAAACTAGTTGTGCAGGTATAGTATGGTATATTATATTACGATTATAATCATGTAAACATTTAAAATACTAATTTAAGATGCATGTTGAAGGTGCACACATGAGCGTTTAGGTTAAACTGTTTTCCCAACAATTATAACCACCTATGCAAAACATCTAAAAAAAAACAAAAAACCTATGCTAAGAGTTCTGTAACATATTTTGCTCTGATTTATGATCACACTATATCACAGATCTCATCACTGTGTTGAACCAGTTATTGTTGTGATTAATGTTTTAATATGGCACATAAAATATTACTGATTGCTTAGAATACTTATACCATCAATGAGAACATTTGTTGCAGTTTTTCTTCTTATGTCTGAATGTGAGGTGACAATCTGCAGCTTGTATTTTCTATACTTCAGTTATGCTCAGATTCTAGTGGATATGTGCATTTCTCTGTCAAATAAGCACCTAAACTCCAGAAACCTCAAGAAATACAATGTTTTATAATGTTAACAGGACTGACCTTAAGGCAAGCAACTCGTGGCCCATCTTGTCATCATGGCTTTCTGTGCGGTCTCCTGAGACAATCAAAGGCAGCAAGTGAAACAGAGAAACTACTATTAAAGGACATTTTGGGCACATGATTATGAAACCATAAAACTTGGAATGAGGAGGGTGTTCCTTACGCCCACTGATCTTGGTGACCACTCTCTGTGCCAGAGCAGTGCTTTGAGCCAGCTGCTCTCTAAAGCTCTGGCCCATGTAGTAATCAATATCATTGGCCCGCAGCAGCTCCTCGAAGGCCTGGGAAGAAATTCAGCAGTTTAAATATAAAGAGAAAAAAACTTTCAGGGTTTATATTATGCAAAAACCAGCAAAAAAAAGAAAAAAAGAAAATGGGTAATAAAAAGCATATTTAACCCATAAAGACTCAAACACCCACCATCAGCCAAACATTAATATCATAAATGTTTAATATCTTCCACTAATCTTATCAATACACATAAATAATTGGTAAAATGCAATTTGTCGTCTTTTCACTGTCATCAGATATGACCCATATGGATATTCTGAAGCTCCACAGTTACCGTGGAAACACAGTCATATTCTAAAACACTGATTCACCAGTAAAACCCATGGAGTTAAATCAACGGCAGTGAATAAAGACACTTATGTTATGTTAAGTTAATGGTATATGTTGTCAAAAAATGACACTTTTTCTTCAGTTTTCTCTGTTTTTAATATAATATCCATAAACTCTAATCTGAGTTTTTACAAACATCTACATGATCTGTAAATTAAATAGAAGAAGATACCTGATTTTTACCAAAAAGCACAAAATACAGAGCATAATATAATAAATGGCAATAAATAACATAAGAAAGAGAAAAAAAAAAGAGGTGGAAAAAATATTTGGGATCTGCCACAAAAGTCGCACTGAGTCTTTATGGGTTAACGCAGAAAAACTGGTAGAACCTTTGTGGTGTCACCCAGATGTTGGGTGAGGATATGGCAGACTCCTTGCCCCTCTCTGATTCTCTGCCTCAGGTGCGACAGCTCGCGTGCTTGTGCCTGAATCAGAGAGTTGTACTTCCTGAAATAAAGCACAAACAGCAGAACATTAGAATGTGACTGAATCACAAGGCTGAGAAAATAACAAAAGGTGCCTTCAGTGAAGTGTAAATGATTTCCTTCTCATGCCCGTTCACTTACCCCGGCCAGGTGGCACACTTCCCCTCCTCCACTTGGCCTTTGCCTTCTTTCCTGGAGGTCTTCAGTTGAGCCTCCAGTGATGCAACGCGCTCCATCAGTTCTTGCAGCTCTCTGTTGGGTTTGGACCCTGAGCGAATCCCCTGCGTGTCAGACATCCAGCCTTCATCCTCTTCAACACCGCTCGGGGCTGGTGACGTCTCGAAAGCCCAGTTGACCTAAAAGAAAAGAACCACACGGCAAATGACTTCATCCATAACATGAAATGAACCTACAAAGCAGGTGAGCGATGGAGAGCAGCAGGTTAGTACCTTGCGTGGGGTGCGCTCCAGGCTGGAAGCATAGTCACTGGTGGCAGAAAGTGAGCGGACTCGCATCTGCAGCCCACGGATCACCTTATGGCAGCGTGTTAACTGAGAGCGGAGATCCTGGACCAGATGGTGCAGAGACGCAGATTCATCCCCCATTTCATAGGCTCCTCTTTTACTGGTGCAGTTGCCAGCGTACCAGCCACTGCTCACACCCTCATAGTCCTGATGATGGGACAGTGATGTGCACATCTCCAGGTCATCAAACTCTGGAGGAGCGAGAAGAAATGATGAAATGGTCATCCTTTTTCTTAAAATATTGTTACTTTTCTTTGTCTGTAAAAAAAAAAAAAAATATGTGTCTCTGTGTGTGTTATTCACCTGGGCTACTAGCATCTTCTCTTTCAGCTTCGTTCTCACTGCGACCACATGTTTCATAACCCAGGTCCTGCAGATCCACCTGTACCTGCTTACTGGCCTGCTGCACCGACGTCTCAGCTGCAAAAACACAAAGAAGACATTTATTAAGTTCGGTGTAGAATAACCTGCCTGCTTAATGTTTTTATTAGTTTTGTGTCTACATTCCTTCATGGTTACTCACTGAGCAGATCTCTGTAGTCTTTCAGCTGTTCGGCCTGAGCGTGAACTGTAGCTTCAGACACCATCAGCCTCTCCTGCAGCTCTCTGTTCTCCTGGTGGCTCAGAGCCAGATCAGAGCGCAGGCGGGCCGTCTGCTCTCTGAGACCCTCCTCTATGTCTCGCCAATGCACTCCAACTGCACTGCTGTTAACAGGGTCCGCCCTCTGCAACAGCAAAGTGTTTGAGCCTCAGTAACACAGGAACTATCAAATATACATGATATTAAATATAAAATATGAAAGCATAGGTTTCAAATGATATGCTCATTATTCTACATATATTTCCAATTAAGTGTTGAAATACTTCAGAGGAAAACATAGAGAAAATCAAAAGCAGTTTTATTTGAAGTAAGTTCATTAACATCTAAATGTGAAATGTCTTACCGTGGGATGATGGGATGTGAGCGTGCCCAGGTCCAGAGAGTGGGGCCGCATGCAGTGTCTCTTCCCATGATCAACACTCAGACTAACACATGGAAGACCACGTTTGCCCACTGGCACATTTGATGTTTCCTGCTCTTCATCCTCCTCCTCTTCCTCAATATCTTCTTCCTCCTCCTCTTCCTCCTCTTCTTCCTCTTCCTCCTCCTCCTCCTCCTCTTCTTCTTCCTCCTGTCTCCTCTGATTCCTGTCTGTTCTCAGTCCCAGGACTCTGGTTTGTCTCTGGTTGTCTTTCAGAGCCTGGTTCTCCTGCTGAAGCCTCTGCAGTGCCGCCCTAATAAAAACAGGTCAACCCACATAGATGTGAGGATCACTTTATCATCACATGCGCGTCACATTTATCTTGCAGCTGATTCTAGAAAAACACTGGCAAAATATGCACCTCATATGAGCCATGGAGCTGTATCCATCGCTCTGCAGCTGTGATCGTATTTCCTCAAGCTGGACTTCAAGTGTCGTCTTTGCTTCCTCAAGCTGCCGTATGTCCTGATCTACTTCAGCCTTTTTGGCCAGCGCACCCCTCACAACCTCTCCAGACACACCCTTTGACTTACAGGCTCTTGCAGAAGTCTGAGAAAAGAAGCATTTTTTTAATTTAGCACAATCCAGGTACATTGAAAAAGACTGAACAGAGGAAAAGACGAGAAAGACAAGAAGATGATATAAACAAGTCACATTACGGTATTTTACCTGGATGGAGGCCAAATGTCTGGCTGTCACTTTATCATCATCCTCCTCAATGCTGTCAGTGAACTCATCACTGCTGCCATCTTCATCATCTCCCTCCTCCTCCTCCTCCTCTGTGCTGAGCTCTGGAAGCACAACAACCATATAAGGACACTTGAGTCCACTTGTTTTTGATCCTTATTACTTAATCTCGTTATTTCTCTTCTTATTCTTGCATTTTCTGTGTGTGTGTGTCTCTCTAGCGTCAGTTCTCTATCTCATTCTTTCCATAAATGTGTCTTTACTTTAGAAGCCATGTGACTGAGGGGAAATGTTATGTCACACGTTGCCAGTCAGCCAAACACACTCAAGGCAGCACGGTGTGTGTATGTGTGTGTGTGTGTGTGTGCGTGCATTTGGAACTTTATACAGAGAGCCGAGATACATAAAGTGGATTTTGTTTTACTGTGCATTAACTCTTAACAAATTTGCAAACATGTACAGAAATATAAGTGTATATGCAGCAGTATTTTGCTGCTGCAGTACTGTATACTTGAAAAATGGGTGTATACACATAGAAAGACAACAAGGAACACATAAACGGATGTTGGTTTACTGCCAGGAAGCTGAGGCTCAGTGGGATCTCAATGGAAAACTGGCATTACATTGTAGGCTTAAAGGTTACCCAACAGATACACATTAACACACTATGAAATATGAATCATGTGTGTATGGGTGTGTATCAGCAGCGGCTCAGTGCATTGTTGGGGATTTATTGTGGTATTTCACTGGGAAGTTCAAAGATATTTCATTGCTATGAACATCTCCACCCTCCAAGTATGAACGCCCCAAATGTCTTTGTGCTTTGAATGAAAAGAAATTCATGTACAGAAACTACTAGGTTATTATTCACAAAACAATGTGCACTGTAAGCTAAACTGACTGGATGTGGGGCCCTGTTACACACTGTAACACTACATAATGACCAGTCTCATACTGGGAACATGTATCAGAGGGACTTCTTGAAAGTGTGTGTTTTTTGGTGTACTTATATTAAGATGGTTTCATGTTACGTTAAAATATCAGGGATATTAGGTGAGACGCTCGCATAAGTGTCTCTTATTTGTACTTTTTTGTGTTGTGAATCACTAACAGGACAGTACAGCAGGAGAGCCATGCAAACATGAAAATCATGCCACAATCTCATGCATGGAGGACTAAAAATATGAAGAAACACTCATTTTGATAAATGTTTTGTAAAAAGCATTGTAGCTTCACTGATGTGTTCATACACTAAAGATGCTCACTTGTTTTAAATATTCTAAGCATGTGTTAATATATTTATGTGTATCTTTTATTATGCTAGAGCTTTTATTAGGAACTTGGGGACAAACACTGGAAGATGGCAGTAAAATGTAAATGGTTTTCTTGCTCTGATAAACTGCTAAGGATAAAACACACTCCAGTGAAAAGGGAAAGTGTTCATAAAGGATGATCGGGGATTTCAGGTTTAGGATATTCTTGAGACAAAAATCCTAATTATACACAATGAAGAGAAATTCATAACAGAAATGCTTTTAACAAAAAGCAAGCATGTTTATTATTCTTGCATATAAAGTACAAAAAAAGAAGAGTTGACAAGGGTTCCATCTTTGAGGCTCAGTGAGAGATCAGGACACAAATCCCAAGAAAATGAACTCTACCTACAGTAAATATTTAATGGGAAAGAATTATTTGTGGCATTCACAACTCACGTGAGTTATAAAGAGCATAGTGCAGATTATTAAGCGACTTGCAGGTATTTTCTGCTGCATTGGTGCAAACTGAAGTTTAGCAAGCAGATAAACTAGAAAGGACTCCTATTCTGTAAAAAGAAAATTAGCATACAGCTACTCAGAAATAGTAAGCGAGCATTTAATAGTTCAGATTAATATGTAGCAAGAGCAGAGTAGAGCAATATTATAAAACAGTATCAAAGCTTAAGACTAAGGTAATTAAGGTAACTAATTGGCCATCTTTTTGTCTTTGTATCATGGGCCTTGCTGAATGTGCACCTTCTGCATACAAAGAGATGGTGTCGAACAAATGATGAATGGTGAGACATTTCACTGTAAGGCATGAGCTTGACTTTCTCCACAAGACTTCACTGTGACAGTAAGGCTGGAAGAGTGACACTGGTGAGACACAGTACACAAAAATGGCAAATACAGAACACTGCAAAGCCATACGCACACAGTTTTCAAAAACAATATAAAAACATATTCACACCACACTTACAAAATATATTAATAAATAAAACTTTGAGTTGCACGTTGCCACTTCATAATAAGAGGTTAATCTTAAACAGGCTTCTGCGACTGTGAGTCGTGCTTGTGCTATTTGGATGAAGCTGCCTGAAGCTTGACAGTCAGATTACGAATGACGAGACTCTTCGTTATTATACTTAATTAGTTATCACATATTTATTTTAAACTGTCATTGCCTGCAGACAGCTCCATCTCACATACAGAGTGTCAGTCTCACTCAGTCGTGCTGTGTTCAGACAGAGCATCACAGATTGTTAGTGACAGCGCCCCCTTTAGTCATGGAGGCTGGACCCTGCTCATCCCCACCTCCAAAGTCAGGCCGCCTGTTAGCTGCCCTTTCCAACACCGAGGCCATGTTACGGGTCCTTGCCAGGACCTCCTCCAGCTGCCCACGGAGCGCCTGAACTGAGTCTAGTTCAGTGTGCATGGCCTGGACTTTCTCTGAGCTGCTGTGACATGAAGGAGGAGGATAGTTAGAGTATGAGGGGAAAATATTATATACCATTAGTACAGATTACTGAACTGTTTCTCACCTGTCACTCTTGGTGTGAATGTGGGTCAGACTCTGATATAATCTCTTCTCGGCCCTCAGGGCATCATTTAGCTTGTTGTACTCTGACACAAGTTGCTCTATTACACACTACAGAGATGGAAAGTGGAAGGAGAGACATATTGAGAAAAGCAATGTAATAATAATAATAGTAGAAAAGCCTAAACCTTCATTATCTGACAATTAAGCAGAATCATACTTGGTAATCCTGGTCTCCCTTTGCCTGATGGTGAACCAAAGCCAGGCGCTGAGCAGAGAGTTCCTTCTGCATTGAGAGGACATGAAGTTAAGTACAGAAAAAGGTGTGAGATTACTATGTGTGGGGTATCTGCAGGGTGTTAAACAGATACCTGAGCCTCCCGTTCCTTCTTCACCATCAGCTGCAGCTCCTCCTGGAGAGCCTTAAGTTCTGCCTCGCTCTCTTTAGATGATGGTGACAGTCCCTCCTCTTGGGCCTGCATCAGCTCCTGGTGAGAAAAGTACATTGTCAGGATCAGGAGGTACAGGACACAGAGGATTGGGTTGAAGCTAATGGGATTGTATGAACCTTGATGAAAGCTTCCTTCTCCTTGAGCAGACTCCGCAGATGTTCCGTTTCTCCTCCCATCTCCTTCTCGCTGTCCTGCCTCAGCCTGCACAGCTCCTGCTCCCTTAATGACAGCTGTTTGCGGAGCTCCTGCAGCTGACCTGTTCGCTCAGAAATCACCTGGGACAGCCTGTAGGCATAATCCTAAAACAGCAAAAAAATCATCTACTATTAGAAACTCTGGTTAGTTTTGAGAACACGGACTGACTTCTACTTCACAAACACATCTTACCTGCAGATACTGGTCTTTGGAGCTCAGAGTGGTGAGCAGGTCTTGAACCTGTGCTTGGTGTTCATTCGATTGGCGGCTGCGATCTGATAGCAGCTCCTGGAAGAGCTTCTCTTTGAGAGCCAGCCGAGCTTTCAACTCCTCCACAACTTCACTAGGTCCGGTTTGAACCCGGGAAACAAGGGCAGCCGTCAAATCCTGTACACACAAAACCACACAAAACAGCACATACCCAGACAATGCTGAGTCAGAACACCTGCTGTATTTGGAAAAATGCACACACAGGTGTGTCTCCCTGGACTGGCTTTCTAAAGCTCAGATAATTACCCATCAGCAAACAATTTTAAGCTTTTATAATGAAGAGGTTTGTTACCTGTGTCTCCTGGCTGTGGGCCTGCAGAGCTGCCTGCAGCTGACCGATGATGGTGTCCTTCTCTCTCAGAGTGTTTCTCTCCTTCTCCTCACTCTGCTGTTTTAGCCACTGGATGTTCCTGTAGGCTTCAGCTGCTTGCTCCAGCTCCAACTCTTTACTTCGCACCAAGGCATCCAGACTCTGACAAACACACAGCACAAGATTTTACATAAAAGAATAACCGCAGGCTGTGATATGCAAATTATTTTGTTTTGTCTTAGAAAGGGTTTATAGCTTTTTGTCACATTACAAATAATCACCTGATACATCAGAGATATAAACAACCTTTAATTTTAGAACAAGTGAGCATGTTAAATGTACGTACAGTGATGGTTTCCTCATTGTTGGACAGGATACAGCGGAGTCTTTCCAGGTCTCGTTCCTTCTCCCTGAGAGCCAACTGCAGCCTCCTCACCTGGCCCTCATGCTCCTCAAGACAATGGAACTTGTCATCGATGGAGCGCTGCAGGCGACAGAGGGAGAAATGAACACTGCTGCTATTCTGGGCTCTCAAGTTGTGATAATAGAGTGTTGAATTTTGCAGTTAATTGCAAAAGTAAGAGTGAGCAATTCTGTCCAAAGCTGGTATTTTTAGGAAAATAATTCTAGACACATTTTGATACTTTTCACAGTAGCTTATTGAAAGTTAACTTCTGCAATAAAACTTGTACTGCCATTAATTCATGGCATTTGTGTGTCTGTAATTGTGTTTTACCTCCAGAGCTTTGTCTCTGTCTTTAATTCGCTCTCTTAGTTTCTCTAGCAGAGCATCTCTTGGTTTGGAACTTTCTGTTGACTCCAACATCTCTGAGTACTCCTACAGATAAAAAAAAGTGAATATAATGTGCAGAAACATGTACGAGTGAAGAATGACTATATGGGTTGTATATGTTACCTGCAACTGCCTCTCCTTGTCCTGCAAAGAGTATTTGAGCTGTGCAATGCTCCTGTCTTTCTCCTGAACCACACTGTGTTTCTCTGCCTCGTTCTCCTTCAGTGCTGCTTCTTTGGCCTGAAGCTCAGTGCAGGTTTTCTGGAGGGCACAGCGCAGGTTCTGCGGCAGAAGACACACACGTATTAGACTGTTTGTATTACAGATTCTAATTTACATACAGACAAACTCACAGTTATGCTAACCTGGTTATGTTTTTCAGTGACCTCCCTGTGCTGCAGTGCCTCCTGTAGATCACCATTCAACCTGTCCTTGAATCTGACCAGGTCCTCTCCTTGCCTCTGGCTTTGACGCAGGCTCCTCTGACTGGCCTCCAGCTCTAAACCCAGAGAGAACAGGGAGCTCTGAACTCCCACCAGCTCACTCTGCAGTTGAGCAATTGTCAGGGATTCGCTGGCCCCGTCTGGAGTCTGGAGGAGAAATGAAGTAACCGACAGACTTTATTTGATCAGCCTCAAGGCAAGACTTCTTCCTTAAGACAAGGACGTGCTTATGTGCCAACTCTCCACAGATGCATCAGATCTCACCTTGCATTGAGCCAGCTGGTGTCGCTGCACCATTTCTCGCAGCTTGCACAGTGTGCTGTTCTGCCCTTCAATCAGCTGGTACAGCTCCTGAGCCTATGCAAAACACAAATAATAGGGGTTATTGTACATTCCTAAACACA
Source organism: Maxillicosta whitleyi (assembly GCA_029822895.1). NCBI lineage: Eukaryota > Metazoa > Chordata > Actinopteri > Perciformes > Neosebastidae > Maxillicosta > Maxillicosta whitleyi. Next base: position 1,320,240 of record JAPSES010000030.1, on the reverse strand, counting down.
AATGTACATATTTAACAACAAAGCCAAACACATACCTCACTGTCTTTGGTGGTGATGGACTCATTGAGGCCCTGAATGGTTCTTTCCTGGCTCTGGGTCGCCTGACGAAGTGAACGTAGCTCACACTCCATCTCATTCAGTTTCTCCTGCAACTTCTGCACACACAGACAGAGGAAGTTATTTAATACCACCATCCATCACCAAGGGAGAATAATTCATAATAAGTATTTTGATATTTTTAGGAGTCGTACCATGTTGTTGGCCTCACTCTCGTGGATCTTGGCCTGAAGGGACTGGACGTGGAGCTGGGCCTTCTGGAGCTCACTGACACATTGCCCAGCTGCACACTCATACTGGTTTAGTTGACTCTGCTGCTCCTCAACCAAGTTCTGAAATAAAAAGAATACAAAGTCAAAGATTAAATTGAGTTATTTATGTTTTCACTTATATCCAGAAGCTGCAAAAGGTGGAACCAAGATATTTTTTTTAAACCAAGTATAAACTTACACATTTACCTCATGAAAAGCTAATGAGGATGCAGCTTACATAACGTTCACCACAGATTGTGCAATATGCATCATTCTGAAACTCTGCTTATTCATGTGTCAAAAAGTTTTGATGGTAAGAGAACCGCTGGAGCAACATAGAGCATTTGCACGCATGAGTTAGCTGAGTGTTCCCAAAGTGCTTTGTGGTACTACAGCCATTATGTAACCTATGCAAGCCTCAGAACATCTACAAACTAGACTAGACTTAAGATATTATTGATTTCTGTGAATTCCGTTTCTAATTAAAGTAAGATATTATGATGGTGGCATACATAAAAGTGTGACTGTAGTAGCCAACCAGAGCAATGATGACAGGGTGGTCTGACATTGCGTGGATCTCTTTGCCTCAAGGGCTCTGAGTGAAAATAGGCCAGTAGTGGAGCCACTTTGTCTTAATGTCTCCCCACATCTAACCTAATTCAGTCTGTATCCATGGCTGGATGATCATACAAATGTTTTAAAATTCAGTCATAAAATCTACCACATAGGTTAGACGCGTAAATACTATATACTTATACTAACATACTTACTTTAAACCTATGAAATCGTATAAATTACAACATAAAGGTTTTCAGTGTTGGAAGAGCTTCCACTATAAATGCATCTCACTTTATTTACAGGACCAATGACCTCTTTACAAACATGATGTAAAATTAGGTCATGTTACGTGTCACTGCTTACTACACCTGATTCCTCATGTAATGAACTCTCACAATTGATAATGCAAACGCACACTCCAGTGAAGCTCACAGCCTCTGGGCAGGCTGCTGAGAGGCTGTGGGTAGGATTTAAGTGACTGACAACTGGATTATGGAGCTAATTAATCTAAAAAGGCATGAAACACAGTATTTGTGTGTTCACTTCAGTGGGATCCAGCAGATACTGTAGGTTTGCTGTGCATAAGCAAAATTTGTCATCATCCTGCACTTGCAAAATGCCTCTACTAAGCATCTTCCTCCTACTTGAGGTTTTATACCTGGTGGGGAGGAGGGGGAGGATACTCTTTGTATAAATCTTCCAAGGTCTCCTCCATGTCAGCCAGATTTAGACCCTGATCGACCCCAACATGCAGCCTGATTAAAGGGGGGTCTGGTATTGAAATGTGATTGTCATTTTCTCCAAGTGGGCTTCCATAGTACATTCCCACCATCGGATCAGGGAAGGTCAGCCTTGTGCCTTTATCACCAGGGCTGCGTTTGGTCAGGACTGGTAGTTTGCTTCCCTTAGAGGTCTGGACTGGTCGATGGACTGCATAGTTCTGCAGTAAACAAAGAGCCAAAGAGAAGCTGGGTCCAGGTGAGCTCTGGCCATGTGTGGCCTCCATGTGCTCCTCAGAGAGAGAGTCAGATATCTGGTCATCTATGGGATCCCTTTGGGAGCGCAGAGACCCATCTGTTATGGCCCCAGGCTGAATGTATTCTTCAGCTGTCTCTAATGAAGCTACAGAGGGACTGGAACTGACTCCTGCAACCAGAGTCTGATCACTGTCTGAAGTCCTGGAGGGGTCTTGAGAGCCAGGGACCAGGGTTAGAGAGGATGGAGGTTCCTCTGATTCTTCCATGTTTTTTCTTTCTTCTTCCCCACCTCCCCCTCCTGTCACACTCCCTCCAATAACACTGGCTGAATATCTAGTTGATGGTCCACATGAAATACTCCTTGCCAGTTTTCTAGGCACCTTACAGACCGCTTCATAGTCAGAATCTGCCACCCGCCAGTAAGAACATCCCCGACACCTCCTGGGAGTACTGGGAACACAACGGTGTGAATTTGCAGTTGTAACCTCTGATCCTGGACTAGTCTGACATTGAGGGGGGTGGTGATGAGGACAGTCCAGACCATCTTCAGCCCAGGACTCATACAAAGAATAGACCAGGTCTTCCTGAAGAAGGGCACAGTACTTAGCATGAGTGAGACCTGAAATGTCCACCATTCCATCTCCTAGTTCCTGGTTATCTCCAGCTGTTGTTACTGCACTCTCTTCTAAATTAGTTTTTCGGTAGAGTCCACCAATGCACTGCCTCAGTCGGTGTTTCTCTTGCAGAAGCCGCTGCAGCCTCTCAATCGACAGAGCCTCCACACGGGCAATGACGGTATCAAAACGGTACATGCGATCCAGCATGAAGGTGCATTTTGAGCAGGCAAACTCTCCTCTACCGTCCCGGGTCAGTTCTTGCCCCAAGGCGTGAGACAGTAGTACCTGCAAGTTGAGCTTGGCAGTGGGATGGAAGATCCATCGCCTTTGGTTACCGCAGAGCTCCCGTCCACAGATACGACACGTTTCCTTCATCTTGAGATCAAGCATTCCACAGGGTTGATATGAGTTATATACCAGTAGGTCTGTGTTATTTCCTCCCAGGTGGAGACACTTGTATGATTATGAGGAAACCAATCAAATGTACAGATCAAAGAACAGGCTGCATCATGGGTGAAAAATCCATGTAGAAATCATTCAGTTCCATTTTCTTCTGAGTAAATAAAGGTTCTCAGGTACATCAGTCCCTGCAATGGCATTGGATTCAGTGGCTTAAAAATAAATGAGATGAGGTAGACGACAGGAAGTAAACGCCTTGCTTGTACAGAATTAGTTGGAGATGTAATACTTTGCAAAAAGGTAAATAGGATTAGTAGATATTCTGCGTGTCATGAACAGACATCCATCAGTCTGGGATCCCGGATCACTTGGTCTTGCAGGTGCATTGGGAATATGGCGCACTCCCCAAAATACGCACAGCAATGTCATGTCAGCGCCTCCTGAATGAGTTGAAGCAGTATTTATCTACAGATTGTTCTCCGGCTGTCAACATGCCTCGCATTTCAACTCTCCACTGCACGCGCCTCTGCACCATCCCTCGGTTGTCACGGACACACGAGCCGCACGGAGCCCCGCCGTTCCATCATGATAATAATCCGCTGCTCTTTACACGGACACGCAGCGGTAACACGCGTCCCGGGACAGTCCTGTGAATGCTCCGTCGGTGTCCGAGTCCGTGGAAAGGACCGTTCATTCATTTCAAGGGCTTCAACAGCAGCCGGGAGGACCACGTACACGCACACGGATGCCGGTCGGAGATCCTCCGGCCAGATAACGATGTGGCTGCCTGAACCAGACCTGCAGCGACGGAACAAACCACTGTGGGGAATATGGGGGTGGACAGGACCGGCGCAGTCACCGCGGTTCTCTCACGGGTCCACATCCGCTATTTATTCCATTCACAATAACACGTTTTGATTTCAATACAGAATTAAACGCGGACACGCATATTTCAGCTTCATTTTGTGCGTAATGTAAATGTAGCTAACACCGTTGCCCCCCTGAGAGTCTGTTGGTTTCTCCTGCCCGGTTTCCTAAGCTCCGTCCGCCTGACTGAACAGGTGAAATGCTCAGTTCCATGTAACATTAGTGACGCTCTGTAAAATTACATTAGTCTGAATAGAGACATCTTCTATTGTTTATCTAACCCGCATGCTTTACGCTTAATAGGGCAATATCTACCATAGCAAAAATGCAATAAAATAAGGAAATTGCTTACATGAGTTACTATACTGTAGCCAATACATGATATCTAATATATTAATTTTTAAAGCACATGGACTACTACTCACAGAAGTTACCTCAATGTCATAAAAATAATAAACTAATCTATCATACCTCTCTTTTTTTAAATTTCCTTTACTATTGTGCATATCACTAAAATCAGGTCAATATATTCCATCACATAGTGCATTAAACAGAACCACCTCATTCACCTGGTTGACAGACCAGGACAATTTTATGTAAAAATTTTTTATTTTTTTTTTCTATTCTATTTTGAACACAAGGTCATACCACCCATTGTCTAGTATAATGATAAGGGAACAGTGAAACCATGCAGTTACCAAGGTAACATGTACAATATACACAGGTTAAAGATGTCTTTGGGGTACTGTGCATCTTAGCTGATGCTGCATATGAAGGTTATCTTTGATTGGAGTTAATAATTTTAGGTGCAGTCTTATTTTTTTATTTATTTTTTTTGCTACATCCCAAGAAACAGAACTGTTGTATGAATTCTGGTCATTTTTGTTTTTATTTTGTGAACTAAAATAACTGTAACTCTTGCTGTACAATTTCTAAGCACACTAGTTGAAATTAATGTTTTAAATGTGCCATTTTCAGTGTTATGTTTCGGAACAACACAACTGAGTAGCAAAATATGTTGTTGTTCCATCATGACTATTATTAGTATTTCCTGTTGCCATGACACTGATTTGACTGAAACTGCCAAACAAAAGGTGCTTTCTCATGCATTTGCCTGTGTGTGCCTGTAGTGACCTCAGTGTTTTTGCTCGTGAGGCGGTAAACAAATGGTCACACTGTCATGTTATGACTTTCACACAGATGTTCCTATAGTTGTCTTCATAGTTTCATCAAAGAAGCATTGCTGTAGCTTAAGGACAGTCCTTGAGTTGTAGGGCCTTGCATCTGCTTAAAGGTCACTGATAGAGTATGTGGACTGTAGATAAAAACTAGAAATGAGCAATTTTCTCTAAATCAGATGTTTGTTAGAATTCGCCTCGAGCCAGAGAGCATGTGGGAAGGACGCAGCAGAGTAATGTGGATAGGCTATATAGCATCATTTTATTTGTGCAAAAATAAAACTATATAAATGCTTTTCGTGTTTGCATTACATCAATTAGTTCAAATTATTTATGAAAAGAATTAGTGTAAATAATTAAACAGTTTCAGAGGATCATTCCTGTCATGCCTCCTCTCTCTGGACACAGATTAGATCTAAATGGCTGTGTAGTCTGGAGAACTTATTAAGAGCTCTAATGACGGTTGTCTGTCTGAAACAACACAATTTGATCTCAGTGAAGTGGTCCCACTGCACCCAGAGGTCATCTTGACCTATCGACAACCCAGCTGAAACCAGACCTGCTAAACTGCTAACTAGCAGGATGCCTGCATGCACACACGCACATGTGAAAGGAGGCGCCTCAAGGGAATGTGCTCACACAAACACACACACAGCTGTAACCCATTTACCCTGGTGTTTCTCTCACATCCAAGAACAAATCACCAAATTTACATCCAAATACGTATTTTAATGTGCAACTGGGTTTTTGTTAGTAGAGCCCCTGCCTCCACCAAGATCCAATTCTCAAATGTTTTGTTGTTTGTTTGTTTGTTTGTTTTTTCATTTTTGTCTATGTATCATCAGGATTAGACAGAAAGAGAGGCATTCATTTTCATGAAAACTGGTGTCAGGGCTGAACATGGGTCAAAAAGTGATTACATTTTTCTGTCCCCTTTTTATGGATCTGCTACAGAATTTAAAGTGATACATAAGGTAGTAAATTCAAAATGTCATAAATTTAGAAAGCCTTCTTATCAATTCCTATAGAAAGAC
>JAPSES010000030.1:1266120-1292770 GCA_029822895.1 Maxillicosta whitleyi | reverse complement strand
TTTTTTTTGTTTTTTTTTTGTTTTTTTTTTTTTTTTTTTTTTTGTATGTGAAAACTAAGTGACTTTGCCTCTTCAGGGTGAGCCTCATCTGAGCACCGCCTACGCTGTGATGATGTCATACTGGGAAGGCATCATCCACTTCATCCTCTTCCTCACCATCATCCATCGCATGTTTCAGGGGTTAGCTATTTTATCACTACTTTTCCTTGTGTTTTTCTTTGTGAGATCTACTCTAATAAAACAGATGTTTCTGTCTGTGCAGGAAGTCCTACCGTAGCTTAGGGCTGCTGTGGGTGGGATCCTCCATCGCACATCAAATAGTTCTGATCCCAGGAGTGGTCATAGGTGGGCGATGACCTCAGGGACCTGCTCTTGTCAGATTATCAGTGGGGTTTGATGTTATTTGTGACTGACGATGTTATCATTTGTCCAGGTAAATTTGGGTCTAACATCCGACCAGCTTTCTGGAGGAACATCCCCTTCTTTCTGGTGCCTTTCTGGGCAGCGTCTGTACTCTTCAGTCGACCCAGAGAGATGCCAATTATAACTGCAGATAAGGTACATTTCACAACTTTGGAAATGTATGATGTATTCACTACTTTATTACCTATGATGGAGTAATTCTTATATTAAAAAATGTCACATGATGTCTGTAACTGCTAAAAAGCATCTGGTTTTGTTCATAAATGTTTTAGTAAAAGTGGTTGTGAGTATCATGGAGGCAGAGGGGGATGGTGTAAATATTGGTAGAAGGATGATGATGATTAGGGAGCTGCCATGCAGGAGACAAAGAGGAAAGACCAAAGAGAACATTTATGGATGTGGTGAAGGAGGTGGAAGATGAAAGAGACGAGGTCAGATGGAAGCAGATGGTTTGTTGTGGCAACCCCTATCACTGCAAATGAGACAAATGAGAGGACCAAAATAAGAAAATTAAAGTCATTACTGGGTTAAAATGTCTTATTTCAAGTAAAATTTTCTACCAGTGCTTTAAGAAAATTGCACTTAGATGTCAGATGATGTCTGTAAGTGCTAAAAAGCATCTGTATGTTTCAGTATGTTTTGGCAAAACTGCATAAAACAAGTAAAGATTTCTTGAGAACAAACAGTTACTGTGTCCACTGTACTCACCCCCAACAATGGAGCTAGTTTTGTTGTAAATATCGCTTAAGATTAAGTGTAATATCTAAGTGAGGCAATTCCAGAGGAAAATACTTGGATCAAGTCAAATAATCTTGATGAGATTAAGTCTCAATTAGTAAATAAATCTAAAAAATAAAGATCTTTCAAGATAAATATTCAAGTCAGTTTATCTGAGTCAGATATTCCCTTTTTTGCAGTGAAAATGGATGAGCTGAAAGTATTATAAGAGTATCAGTTGAACAATTCAAACGACCTATTGAACATGTTAACTCCATTTATCCATTAAATGCACCATAAACAGTTTTCAGTGTACTTCTATTCACTGAGATTTTGTCTGGATGGTTTAGATTGCAGCGGAACAGAAGAGAGGCCTGTTTACTCGGCCTGTCGACCTGCTTCTGTCACTTATGTTACTGGGAGCAATGGTTTTCTCTGTTTTCAGAGGCTTTGTGAGTAAAATCCTATCATTTGAACAACATTTCTACTTCTGACTGAACTCTCAGAGGCTACAACTACGAGGTTAATGATACTGGGGTTTGAACTATGGTCCTGCTTTACTCCAGGTGGTTCTGGATTGTCCTTTAGATGCCTGTTTCACCTATATTTACCAGTATGAACCCTACCTCAAAGACCCGGTCAGCTTCCCCAGAGTTATGGTGAGTGAAAACATCAGAGAAACTGGTGCTTTTGTTAGTTTGCTTTATTTTATACTCTCTGTATTTCTTTCCTGTAGATGCTGATGTATTTATTCTATGCCCTGCCCCTAATGACCGCCTTCATCTATGGTCTGAAAACACCTGGCTGCAGCTGGATGTTGGACTGGACAATTTTCTTTGCAGGAGCCATGGTTCAGGTAAACGGAGCAGTTTCAGTTCAGAGGGCATTTATATGACTTTAAAAAACCAATACAGTATAAAAGTCTGCATTCTCTTGCTCCTCTCCTGCTGGTCTCTGCAGGCCCAGTGGTGTCATATCGGAGCATCTCTGCACTCCCGCACTCCCTTCACGTACCGAGTCCCAGCAGACAAATGGTGGCCTGTTATCACTTTCAATGTGCTGCTCGCTGCTGTGCCGCCTCTGTTGGCCCTGCGCTGCTATACCAACCCTGCTTATTTTATGAAACCTGTTCCCAAAGGACAGACCAGCAACGAGAAGAAGAAAAAGTAGACCACACACCAGGCGTGGACTATCAAGGAATACGTCACGCTCTGACAAGGCTAATGTTTTCTGGGGATTCTTTTTGGCACAGGAGCTGCATTAAACACACAATCTTTCAACCTAAAACCCACAGGAAATCTAAAAAAAAAAAAAAAAGTTGCTCTCTGACTCAAACCATTCAAATCATTCACCTCGCATAGCACTCCCTGCATGGACTATTGGACCCTGATAAGAAGGCTGTTGATGGAGGTGAGGACTGGGATCAGCTCACACAGTTTTCAGGTGACTCATGCAGACACCCGCTTCAGTACAAACCCAAACTAAGACTATTGATCTGAATCATAGAGGTCAGTGGGACACTGCAGGGGAGTGGCAGTCATTACATCTCGCTGTAGGAACTTTAAACCAACAATCTCACATCCAACTCAGTGAAAACTGTTCCAGCTTCCATTAGTAAAATTAAAACAACTGTGGGAAATAAATAGCGTTGATAGGATTTACTGAATGCGTGAAAAGCTGGATGAGGTGCTATTGACATAATAAAGATAAGAATAGATAAAAGCAAAACCGAAATGGTACAAGATACTGTCTGAAATTGTGTCATGTCCCATTTTTGATTGATCTGCATTTTTGATTGTTTTTTTTTTTTTTTTGATTGACTGATTACTTGCCAGATATGAGACCCAGAGACCCAGATATGAGTTATTTGTTCCCTTTTTAAAATGAGAGTTTCATAGCTTTATTTAAAAATAATAATAATAATAATAATGACAATTATAAAAAATACATTCAAAACATTAATAAAAAAAAAAGAAAAAGAAAATGTATCTGAAAAAATGGGGGCTGCTTTCATGCTGTTTCCACTCAAGACATTTTTTTATGCAGAAAAGCAGAAGCTTGTACTTCACAGGGTCTCAGGAGGTTGTGACTTAGGATCTTCAGTTTGTAATGTCATTAAACAGGAAAAAGATGGGGTTCATGACACATCACAAGTCAAACTCAAACCCAACAGTGTTGCCAAGAAACTGAAACAAACTTTGTAGTATTAAACATAACATTCTTTTAATCCCCCTCAGCTAAAAATAGCATAAGATTCTGTTGAAAGTTACTGCCCTATAATTTAGATTAGATTGTCTTTGTGTAAAATGTATTACATATTTGTATTTGAGACAGACAGACAGACAGACAGGCAGACAGACAGACAGTCAGACAGGCAAGATGATTAATACCCCTCTCGGCCACAAGTTAGCTGAGAGGTAGAAATTAGATGAATACTATCTGACTGAATTGTGTGACAGAGTTTGATTAAATTACATGTTTGACTCTGAGGTTTATCACAAATCACACAGACTGGAGGTTTATCAGGAGTGTCTCTGCACTTGTCAGCATCGTCTCCGGTCACCGTGGCCAATGTTGGCCCAGTTGATGCTGCTGGAGGTTGTGAAACTGATAAGAGATTAACCCTGGATTTAGGTGAGCTGTCACACATAACAGTGCAAATGATAACATGACTCATCAGTCAGTCCACAGCTCCACAGTGAGGTGAAAAGGTGTCATTTTAACTGCAAATCACAACATTTTTTCCCCTTGTTTTAAAATTCAAGTACACGGTTTGTTGCTACTGTAGAGATCTACTGGTATTTATTATCGGAAGACTAGTTGATGCTTCATACTTTAGTAACTGTAGATACAATAAAATAATAACATGAAGGAAATGGGTTTATAATCTCAACATTACTGTCTCTTTATGTGTCTCATTCTACAACTGAAATGACTAAACATAACCAGAGGAAGCCGGTAACCAAGGCTATTTATGTCTACACTATGAGATTAAAATCAAAATAATACAACACAAGAAAATTGAATTGTTGTTTTCTTGACGGTGAGGGTACAGGCAGCAAACAATCCTTTAAATCCCTCACCTGAAAGGTCATCCCTCTCCTTCTTTAAACATTCTGCTCACAGAAAGTCCAGAAATAAGATTACTTTTTGTACCAAACAAGATGAAACTATTGCTCACTGTGTGGAGTACATAAATAAAGTAAAAGCCAAAGGTAAAACACTTGTTTGATTGAGTTTCATCTCCTGAATTCCTGAGATGACATAATACAAGCAAATCTGAAAACACTGCTCAAATGTTCTGACAAGTTCTTTCTGTATGGAAGAAGCTGTATGAAGCAGCGTTGTTGTCTTGAAAGAAAATGAGTCAGACAGTGTTGTAGTTCATTTTTCCGTTCACTTTATTAAGAATGAAATACAACAGCAGGACAAAAAGTCATAAGAACACCAAAAAAGTGGATGACCGATCAAATATCAAAGGGACCAAAGACAAAAGAAGAAACATTCTACCCATCATGTAAATATAGCCGTGCAAAGATTCAGAGTATTTAGCAATTCAGATACAATCAAGTGGTTATCTCAGCTAAGTGTTACATAATCCCATCCCTCTATCTCTGACAATGGTTCATATTCTTTAGCTGAGAAGGGCTTATAGGGATGGGAATCTTTCCAATCGGATGAGGTCCAGCTATTGATCAGGGATCAGCCAATAACAAACACCACAGTATTTACAGTGCAGGGATTAGAGGCGGTCAAATGATTAATTTTCTTACTGATTGATTGTTGGAGTTGGTATAGAAAAACAATGTTACGTCGGCTCTCTTGAGTATAAGTAAAAAAAGAAAGCATATTCACTAGCAAATGATTCATAATAAATAGTAACATTACACAAAACATAGCAAATATTAGAAAAAGCATGTCAGTAGAATAAAACAGACCAGCTATTCAGGTGCTCTATGGGAAAATAACAGCTACAGTACACATAGAAAAAGCCTAGGGTTACCAGGGACTTAATGCTATTTGCATCAATTACATCTGTGCTTTGTAAACGGAATACTAGGATGAAAGACAAGCAAACTTTTACAAAAAAGTGATTCAGCACTTCTCTAAGTTTCTCTCTTAGATGCATACGCTCTCTCACACACGCACACGCACACACACACACACACACTGCTGTCAGTCTGAGAGGGTTATAATTCAGGATTTAGGACTCGGATGTTAGGAAAACAGGATATTAGCAAGAGTTACTGATATAGTTAGTGTTCGCGTGGACCTCTGTTAGAAGCGGTAAAAATATAAAGAAGCATCAAAACAGCCAAAATCAGACATGAGTTTATGTGGAGGGAAGAAAATGTTTTTCATTAAGAGGAGGAACGCCTAACAGAGCAACGTTAGAAGCAGGAAAGGAAATGAGAATGACTCTGATATGAACTACTGTCTTTCTTTATGGGCCACGGTTAGCACCTAGGCATTGCAGACGTGGTATTATTTGGTTCAGTAGTAGCTGTGTGCGTCCTCTCTGGCCTTGTGTCCATCTCCTCCATGCCTCCTGTGGTTGCGGCGTTCGTGGTGCTGATTGTGGTGGTGACGTCGGTACCGGTGTGATCGTCGGGCTGAGAGTGAAATAAAGGAAATGGATTAAAACCTTACACAAGATCAATGTTTTCATGATCATTCTGCTCTTTAAGAAATTGTTGACCTTGACCTTACTTTAAAATTAAAGCTTCATTGTGTAATATTTAGCAACTTGGCTTATCAACTTCACAAATATAGCATCCTAATTGCCACAAAAGCTCGAAGAGGAAGAGTAATAATAACAATAATAGTAGTAATTGTATAAACATGATGATTTTCCTCTGTACAAATAAACAGCTCAAACCAACCTAATGAAAACAGTTCTTATACACTAATATTTATGAATAATATCCTACTAAATCTTACACACTGGACCTTTAATGTTGAAGCAAATATCTGATATTATGATGCTCAAAAATAAACACTGAGATGATGGCCAGATAAAAACTACGAGTTCAAGATCCTGGCAAGAGTCCTGCTGCAAGAACATAATAATAAGATACTTTATGACACCAAAGCTAAAATTCATGCAGCAGGGGTTTCAGGGAAATAGTGGTAAATCATTAGCTGATCATTTTTACATATTCTGGCCTTGTATTTTAATTGAATCATTCTAGTGGGACATTGCCAAAGAAATAAGGAACATTTTCAGAATAAATAGTGATTTCTCCTTGGTCTCATTATTCCTAATAAAAAATCCTAACAAATTTACAGTTCAAGACAAATGTTTATGCAGACTTCAACAGAGCACTTTACTGTAGTTGTCAGCAAAATATACAATCTGGAAAAAAATGACATTTTCCTTAAGATTGCAACTTGACTGATAAAATACTATAAAGAAATGGGCTACATACAGTATAACCTAAATTCCATGAGTGCTTAGGGAGTGTAAACTATTATACCTGGAAAAAATATGCATTCTGTACCAACCGTTTTGTTACGATGTTGATTTAAAAAGAAAAAATATCAAATAAACAGATGATGCCATCACAACAAGCCCAACGCCTCACACATACTGTATCTTATTTTGGCATCTTTCCAGCTGATGTCATCATGTCTGTGCGTGGCGATTGCCTCCAAATATGTGCCAAGTTTGAAGTCAATTGAAACAAAATGTATGAAAGTTGAAGTTGATGAAAGTTTACCCATTATAAGTAAATGGGAGAAGAAAATAGGTTTTAAAAATTCATAAAAAATGGCAACTTTGACCTATGTTTCCTAAAATGTAAGGACATGTATTCTGGGTTACTGGCAATCTATAAACCCAATTTGGTATGAATTCAACCAATAGATTTGCTGCTAGAGTTTTAAAAACAAAAAACAAACAAACAAACAAAGCAAAAACGATACCCCTCCCCTCCAAAATTGTGACCTGGCCAAGTTTTTAAAGGTTATGAATGTAACACTTAGTGACATCTAGTGGTGAGGCTGTAGGTTGCACCACTCTGCCCTCACCCTCCCCTACAGTCAACGGTTAAAACACAAGAAATGTTTAATTAAGGATAATGTTAAAGCTGCAGCGGTTTGTGGGCAGACGTTCAATAATTATCTTTCAGTATAATGTCATTAAAGTGGACTTAAACGAAACAAGAATTCTACCCTTTTCTGAGGCTATAGAAAGTCAAACGCATCAGTGCAGGTTTTAATAACCGATCACTAATCAGATCTATAATCCTGTAACTGCATACAGACACATGGAAAAGAGGCTTCACTGTTCTACTGCAGCATCAAGTCATTTGTATTTATGTAATTTAGGACCAAGATGTGAAAGCTGCACAAGTAAAGTGCATATTTTCCAAAAAATTCCGTTTTCCTCCTTGATTTCAACATCGTATCTTTAACTAATGATGCTGCAATAAATCCAGTTAAAGAAAGAGCCTAAAATGCAGGCTGCTCTGTGCAATAATTAAACTTGGCAGTGAAAGTCAAAACACTCCCTGTCTATATAAACAGCTCATTGATAATGCAAACACCGAAATTCTCATTTTCAAGTGATTACACACTAATTAAAACATAATTAAGTTTATTACATTTAATTTCAGCAAATTATATTCGCTAACTTGTGAACACAGAGCCGTTCAATTAATCTCATGTTCTCAGATTTCTGTTGTTGGCTCTACTTTACTTGACACTTGCTTTTTTTCATGCTAATTCTGCTGTTTTATGAAGCCAGAGTTTAGTTGATATTTTATTTTTTAGCTACAATAATTGTTTAAGTCAATAATATAATTTATAATATAACATCCATGGATAAACACTGTTAAAAAGACCATTGTGAAACCATAAATTTAATGTTCATCTCTAATGTATCTTAAGACAACGCTGCTGTTTCTTGTTACCTTGTTGCCCTCCTTGATTTCATGTGATTCTAATTTGATATATTAAGGAAATGTATCTTATTTTATTGCAGGTTTAGGTGCCTGCAGTTACAGGTAAATGTATTATCATTGCTCTGTATGTGAGCACAAAATTACATAAAGACTGCAAATAATATGAAAATTAAATGACAGAAATCATTATGTTGTATATTTGGACATGAAAATCCGAGAAAACTCTGAGGCTTTCTGTTTCTAAACAATTACCATTGCAATATTAAACCCTTGAGGGAGTTTGACTATGTGATGGAGACTTAATACCTGATGCATCTGCCTTGGTTTATTGGGTTTAATATGCCCAAGCCATGATAATGAAGGCATTTAATTGCAGAAATAGAGAGTGCATTAGAGTTTCCTTGAAGTTGGAGTCCTGGAAGCATCTCTACAGAAACATTTTCCACCGTTCAGAAGCTTGAAAACATAAAAAAATAATAATAACAATTGAAAGCAGTTTTAAATGATGTCTACAATGCACACTTACACTTTGTGCAGATAATGCGGGGTCTCTCCCAGCTCCCGTCGGCCCGGCAGCGTGCAGTGGGGATGTGACGCTGGTAGAAGCCTTCAGAACACTGGTAACGCACCACAGCATGGATGTCGTAATGTGACCTCCGCCGACCTATCAAGTGGGCGTTTTCTACAGTGGGCGGGGTCCCGCACAATACTGTCAAAATAATAGAAAATGCCCAAAATGATTTATTGCATAGAAATACATCACTGACTATTTTCAGTTTTATTAGTCGCTTTGGTACATTTATCAGATCAGAATTGAAATTCTCAAAACTTCTTGTTCAGTGTTCACATTATTGTGTCATTTGTGCACATCAAAAAAAGAAAAAACAGTTTCCTTTTGGTACATCCATGCAAATGATTATAAACAATTCTCTGCTGTTTCCTACAATATTAATTACTTATGTCATGTTGATTAAATTGTATTATAATGGGTCTCTGTTGAATAGTCTCACCTATAGTCTTTACATACAAAATGGTTGAACAAGTTGTTCTAATATATCAAGCATATTTCTATACATGTCCAGTAGAAGTTCTTTCTAAATATGTCCTGAATTGAATTATTCTCAGTTGAATCTTGACTTTCTTGAATGAAGAGAAGATATTTGTTGTGATGTGGATGAGAATTTGTGGCCAAAGAGACAGGAACGTCAGGAGGTGTAGGAAGACTGCACTGTAATTCCTACAGCACTGCACGGACTGTTTTCCCTCAGGAGATCATCCTATGTTCACATTTATGCTTTTGTTTTTCTTGCAGTGCTGTTGTTTCCTTTCTGTATCACAATGACGTGGTCTGCCAAGAAACACTACAGTACAGACAGTAAGAGCGTAAATGTGAATCTTGTCCAGTCTGCCACAAACACTAAGGTGCACTAAGGTACAATTTACAATAATTGTCATCCAAACTTTAACCATAGTTTACATTAGAACATCCCTATATATATATACACACACATATATATATATATATATATATAAGCAATTGGACTGTGTTATTCGTACACAATGACACAAGGACTTATGATTCTAATGCCACTGACATATTTATTGACACAGATATTTACTTTTGGGAGATGAATTAAGAATTTCGAGCAAGAGACTGGCTTTGTAGGTAATCCATAATGTTTTCCTGAATACACTTACTGTTCTGCAAATGTTGAGGATGATCCCAGAAATGTACCAAAGCAACTGAGAAAAACTGTAATATGAACCAGAACACTGATATAAATGAAAAGCATGGTTATTTACCAACGGTTCTTCCTGTACATGCACCCATGAGGAAATTAAATAACAGATAAACAAAAAAAAAAAGGGTGACAAGCTGCCTTTGTCAAGGCACCATATCATTTTCTAAGCCTGAAGAAGCCTGTTATTGTTGAATATTCCCACTTTCTTAGAAAACTTTTTATTAGCATGTACCAGCATGAACAAATTCAAATTCTAGATGATAGATTAAACCTGACTACAAAATACTCGCAGACCTTCACCAACAAAGAAGTCATTTACTAAGGACTGAGGTTAAAATCTGTAAACACGGAAATACACTAAGAAAATGTCACCACCTAGGTTTAAATAATCAACTATAAGAACCTTCCATTGGAGAATTAGTGCAGTGATTGTATGTAACTGTTTATCTGATGCACTGAGTAGCTTCTCATTTCTTAAATAACCATATGTTTGTAGAGACAATAAAGATGAGACTGCGTTTCAGTGCAAAAAGGTCATATGTAATGGGTGTTTATGGGTTAAGACATCATATGGGCTTTGTGTGGCATAAACAATACAATGGTGAATGTGTCCCATAATCAAAGTTAAAGGAAGAATTATGTGTGTGTGAATGTTTTTTAATGTGTTAATCTCGTTTTGCCATGATTATGCCGTGTACTGACAGGTGGAAAAATCCTGCATCCAGCTTTTTGTTAATGATTAGCTGACAGATTTATAAGCTTTGGGTACCACAGGACCATTAATTATTGTTCATAAATGGATTTCCATCTCACTTATTTTTGGGCCTCCTTCAATATTGCACTCCTGAATTTGTTAATATTCTCTGGGCCACATGGGATGCTTTAGTAGAGTAGCCCGCAGCCCTCCTGCCTGTGATAACAAAAGTAAACCTTTCTATTTTCCTACTGACAGACTCAGTATTGTAGCATGTGCCACCTGTAGATGGCAGCCTTGCCGCTGGATGTGAGTGGTAACCAAACTTGAAGACCAGAGGGAGTTAACAGGGCGCTGCAGTGGAGAGTCACACCACAGAGCAAAGAGCCCACATCAAACTACTTAAGCCTGTCCTCTATGATCCCCTTCATCTCCAACTCTCTGTCCCATCACCTGAACACCCTCCATGTCACTTTACTTCCTCTGGATCTCATTTAATTTACGTTCAGGTTGGATGAATTGGGACTATGGTTGAGTATCAGGAAATGTGGGAAAAAATGGCTCAGAGGACTATCCCATCATTTTTCAGACCAAAGCAGTAATTGGCAATAACTGCAACTACAATTCTGGACAAATGTAATTGAGCCCTGAGGAGGAAAACACAGCAATAGAGGAAGATTGAGATTGATATAGTACTTTGAAATCAATACAAGTTTGAGAAAAAAAATCTTAGTGTAGCCTGTGTTTTTCTTTTTCTTTTTTTTTTGTTTGTTTTGAGAATCTCCGGGTATGTCTAGAGTAAACTGTAGGTGATGGAAAAAAAACATCTACTTAAGTTGGACTAACTGCTGACTGGTTTTGTGAGGAACTTCAGCAGATTTGTGAGAACTAATGATGAGTGGAGATGACTAACAGGTGGCCATCTGGTCAGTCATAACCTCACTTTCGAATAAGGATGGCAAACTTCCTCACATATATCAATCATTATTAACCTCTGGAAGACTCAAACCTGAACCTGAACATGTCAAACAGCATTTGGCAACCACTGTATATTGTTTCTATGCACATTGGAATGCGGCGCCTCATTGGTTTGGCTCACTATTTTCTTTTTCTTTGTGCTCTCTGTTAATTGCTTGGTTCGAGCTACTCCAGCCGTTATTACAGCACCTGTGCCTTTCTTGCAGATGTAGGGCAGGTTGTAGTTGCAGGGCACGTCGTTCCACTTGCCGTCCTCATGGGCAATGGTCACCACACAGTCCTCCCCCCCTGCAAAGAAATTGTCCGGCTGGCTCTCCCTCCAGTTCTCATAAACCTGCAAAACAGCAAATAAATCAGATTCAGCTGCATTCGCTTGGTTTATCAGTCATATTAAAAAAAAAACTCTGAATCACTAATCTCCTCTCCAGCTTTAATCTTTTTATCATTTCTCTCTTTGCTTATTTTGCAACAAGGAACGATTAATTAAGGTGTTTTCAGATGCATGTCATTTGAGAGATTACACTATGCAGTAATGGGGGCAAAATTTACATTCAGCCACAGCACTGATCACTCACTAGATCGTTTCCATCAGTCCACTGAAAGTCCTCCTCAACTGTGCGATCATTCAGACCGATCCAGGCATTGTCATGACCCAGACCTGCGAGAAAAAAACATTAATAATACCTAATCACATAATTGTACTATAATTATTTGTTTCATGCCTCATAATCAACACCCAACATGCTAATTGTAGTTGTGTGACTGGAAGGCAGAATCTGGTCCTAGTTTGGATCCAGGAAAAAAGAACCGTTTCAACATTTAGGACAAGACTTAGCATGTTTTGACCCTGAACCATCCCTTCGTCCTGCTGCCTGGGCTGCTAGGAGAGTCTCTCACCATGTGTTTATATATGTCACCTTTATAAAATCATGGAAAAAATTATTAGACCATCAAAAGTCATGAAAAACAATGGTTATGCGATCAAGTGCTAACTCCTGTGTGTGTCATGTGACTAAAACAGACAGAAAAGAAAACATGGAATGAATAAAAGCACTGTGTTTGTCAGTACAATGACTTAGATATTGATGTAAGAACTGAAGTGATTTTGGTTTTTATCAAGAAAACATGGAAAATGGATAAACAATGAATGGACAGGAAATTGAAAAAAACAAGGGGTGGTCTAATATTTTTTACTGAGACTATCTCTAATTTTGTATCTTCACTCCCATAGTGTTTATTTTTGCCTCTCTGTCCTCCCTCTCCTTAATCCTTTCTGCAGGTATCAGTTCAGCAGCTTCAACATGATGTTCCGTTTGCTAGATTCTAACATGTCAGATCGGATTCTGTTATCTAGTGTTTGTCCAAGACTGAATATTTTTTATTTGTCATGTGCTCAGGGTATGAACTGTGAAATGTAGCAACTGTCCACACCAAGGTTAGAATAGTTTTGTATTTTTCCATTATGGTTTAGTTTTATTTAGGTTTGAGTTATTTTCTCTGATTCAGTTCATTTTTAGAAGATGTTTGCCAGTTTGTATTAGTTTTCATTCGGTTTAGTTTTCGTTTTTTCATATCTTTTTTTCCCCTCGCCACTGTATTCAAATAAATCCCATACAGGACTCTGTGGCTTTCTCCAAACTTTAGTCTTCATGTTGCCAGGTAGAGTGGGGACAAGAAGCCAACTCTAAACGACAAGTGATGAGAAGTGACAGACCATGAAGTACCGTATGGTGCTGCCAGCTAAAACTGCTCAAGCAGAATAAATCGATTTCATATCAATCCGACACTGACAAAGACAAAATACAAAGAGAATTTTATCCAAAATTTGTATAAGCTTTAGTTCAGTTAGGTATAATTTTTTTCTTTATGGTTTTTTTTTTTTTCAGTTAGCAAAAATGTTTTTTCAATTCTAGTTTTCATCATTTCATTAATAACCTTGGTTTCAGCAGACTATGCAATTAAAATTAGACAAATGTGTTATGTACAAAAAACTTAATCTTAAGAACTGAAGTCATATAAATATAATAAAATAAAAAAATTAAAGTGACTGTATAAATGTTAGAGTAACCTAATATTTAACAGCAACCAAAAGGTAACTCAGAAACAGACTCTTACGACTGTCTTAATATTTACATACTGCAGAAACTGGAGAATGTGCAGTGTGCAAAGGTTACATATCTATGCACACACACACACATACTGTATGCGTGTGTGTGTGTGTGTGTGTGTGTGTGTGTGTAAGCGTACATATTTGAATGTATTCTTCTATCTGACTGTGTTGTCCATTGTCTTATGATCGTGTCCAATGTCTGACAACATTGTTTTGTGTCTGACGTCCATTTTGTGATTGTTTTATCTGATTGCGTTGTCCATTACCTAACTGCGGTGTCTAGTATCTGACACTGAGAGAAACCCAATGTTTATCTGTTGTTTGTTTGTTATAATATAACGTCTATAACGGTATATAAATAAAACTGAATTGAATTTGTGAAAACTCCTGTGTCCACTACCTTTGCATTTATCTCCATTTCTGTTTTCATCTGCCATCCTCTCGGCCTATTTCACAAACACATTCTGTGCACAATTTTATGTTTTCCTCTCCTTTTTTTTACAATGGTGCCCCTTCATCATACCAGTAAAGATGCACATAAAAACACATGTCGTACCATTGATAAACTCCTGCTCAGTGGTGGAGATTACACTACTAAGGTGGGCGCTGTGCTCTCTGCAGTCCTTCTCTGCATCCTCCCAGGTGTGTCGGTGGGTAAAATATCTGAGACAACACAGTGGAAGTAGATATGAAAACACATATTTCATACATTATGCAGCACAACAGGCTTAAATGGTACAGAGTACTGCAGTAAGTATGCCACGTCTAACTCTAGGGTATAAGAGTAATGCAAATAGATGAGGTGTCTGTGGTAGCAGTTACATCTACTATACAGTCATTTTTTTGAAACAACGATGGGAGTTTGTCATCATTTCTACCTGTAGCAGTGGCCATGGAACTTCCTCCAACCGTGCTCACAACCTTCTATGTCTGTAAAGATGGATAGGAAAGTGGAAGGGAAGTGAGAGGAAGCGGAAGGAAATGACTTTTTAAAGTATATGTAAAGGTCTATAAAATGCAGAAGCACACAGTAAGATAAAATAGTCTGCATAAGAACAGAGAGGAAAGGAAGCAATTTGCTTTTTTTTTTTTTCCCACACAGCGGTCTGTCTCATTCAGCAAATAAAGACTAAAATATACGACTTGAGAGGCTAAATACCTGAACTGTAATTATACAGGCTCGTTTTCAATTCACAGCACATGTGGCCTTCTCCTTGCA
The DNA here is from genome assembly GCA_029822895.1 of Maxillicosta whitleyi. Lineage (NCBI taxonomy): Eukaryota > Metazoa > Chordata > Actinopteri > Perciformes > Neosebastidae > Maxillicosta > Maxillicosta whitleyi. The sequence goes on along the minus strand of JAPSES010000030.1, from coordinate 1,277,982 downwards.
CTATTAGTATTCATTAATAACACCAAGACCTGTGGATTCATTTATAACTGCAAAGGTTAGATATTCATTAATCCTCATTACTAGTAGTCCAGGACACACACACACACACACACACAAACAAACAGATGCAGACTAAGAACAGATCTGGAGCCTGAAGTAGCTGAAGCCCTGAATCATACTTCTGTTTGGTATGAAACGTACAGCTTAATCTTGCATCTTAACCTTAGACATGTGCATATTTAAAGTATGTCTGTTACTGTTTGATCACTTTTGCAGTTGTGCAAATAGTTTGGATCATATTTGTTAGTTATCCACATCGAATGTGTCTTTGGCTAACATGTAATATTTTGTTTGTTTTCACCTCACATCCTAAAATCATTATTTTGTCACTTTATTCAAGATTTCCCACAGTAGTAAAGAACCATTTACCTATACTACTACAGTAACATTCCTCTGTCTTAAAGTAAAAACATATAATATGTCGTAGTATGTTGTATAGTATGTTGACATTTGATATTGACCCATAAAGACCCAGCACTACTTATGTATCAGTTCCAAACTAGGCTTTTCTCTATATTTAACTTTTCTTCAGTGATTTATCACCATGTTTTACAACACTGTCCTCTGCATTTTGCAGTTTATTAGTGAGAATCACATATTTTCCTGTATTTAATTCACTGGTCATGTAAATATTCATTAAAGCTCAGATTAAAGTTGAGAGTTATATCAGAAACAGAGAAAACTGAAGAGAAAGTGAGTTTTTCAGTAAAATATATCAATAACTGAAGATAAAAACAAGTGTTTCCATTCACTGTCATTGATCTCCATTCAACTCCATGGGTTTTACTGGTGAGTCAATGTTGTAGAAGATGACGGTGTTTCCACATTCACTACGGAGCCTCTGAACGTCCAAATGTGTCAAAACTGATGACCATGAAAAGAAGACGAACTGTATTTTTCACCAATTATTTACATGTATTGATAGGATTAGTGGATCAATAGTTATTCAACACTTTACATCAGTAGATGGTTTTGGTGTTGAAATGAACAGAATCTCCCACAAACAGGACACAGTTGATACACATTAGTAGGATATTGTGCCTTTTATTAGTCACTATAATTCACTTTAACCTGTATGCATATTTTACTAGCACTCTTTTTCCTCTTCACCTTTGACTAGGTATAATCATTACATACTGAGTCCCAGTTACACTTTATATAAAGAACAAATCACATTATCATTTCAGAATAGATTAAAAATATTTCACTTCAATTTTATGGGCAACGGTGTCCGTGGCCTTTCACTGGATACTAACAAACCTCTTAATTATTGGGTATGAATAGTAAGTATTCAAGTTGATGTACACAAATGTTGATCTCGCTACTCTTTTGTTATTGTGTATGAGGCGATTTACCACTGATGCTTTATATTCAATGGTAGTGCAATATTCGCTTTCAAAAAGATATGGAATGATTAAGTTTGTTTCTCATAAATGGATTTGTTCAGGGCGGTTGAGGACATTTTACGGGTTGATGAAAGCAGATAAATTCAGTCTAATATACTGAGGTAATGTTTTTACATTATTTCATTCTTCACTTGTTTTATTCCCACTCATTTTTTACCTCCTTCAGGTGAGATCTGTGTTGCAGATCTTCAGGGAGTTGTCACACAGACAGAGACAGCCCTTAAACAAAGCCAATTTTCTCCTGATCTGCTCGTCTTAGAAATGTCATTTTAATGTCAGTATGTTGGGCAGATACGCGGCTTGTGGAAAATTTTTACTTGGGTGACCTTCATCGTGAAATCTGTGAATCACGTTCACGTCCACCTTTGGAAGGAACAGGACCTGATCTGCCGCTAGTCTCCTAAAGGGGTGGGACGGTGGAGAAATCATGTCGCATTGAAACACGAAATCACTTCCAGTTAATTGTTTTGTTTTTAAGCATCTTTGGCAGTACCGCAATAATAGTCATTCTCCTTTATTAGCACTAAAAAATTATGGTCTTCTCTTATGTAATAAAAACACCCTCAACAGTGTCCAAGTGGTTTAATCTTTCTAAATCGGTGAATTTAATAATACAATTTTAAAAAAGGCTTAATTTAGAGCTGTTGGGCTATTACCACTTGTAATTTTGTTACACAACATAGATCATAATGACTATTCTTGTGGTTCTGTCATCTTATAACACCCACATTGAGCAAATCAGTACTACAGTAATATTTTTAATGTACCGTACATGCACTAACCTCCAAACTTACTTTGAATAAGCAATGATTGGGGTGGGATTGGTTTAAAACTGTTGACTAATAAAGACCTAGTATTGTGCTAATATATATGCTAACAGCATAGAACTAGTTAATGGTGAATATCCATCCATCCATGACATACAGTTGTGGAAAAAATTATTAGACCACCCCTTGTTTTCTTCAATTTGTTGTTCATTTTAATGCCTGATACAACTAAAGGTACATTTGTTTGGACAAATATAATAATAACAATAAAAATAACTCATACAAGCTTAATTTCAGAGCTCACATTTAGACATTTTCTTCACTTTTCTGGATAAAAACCAAAATCACTTCAGTTTTTACAATATCCATGTCATTGTACTGACAAAAACAGTGCTTTTAGACATTCTGTATTTTCTTTTCTGTCTGTTTTAGTCACATGGCACACACAGGAGTTAGGACTTGATTGTATAACCCTTGTTTTTGAGGACTTTTGATGGTCTAATAATTTTTTCCGCGAACAAACATTTACACATTTTTTGATGGTGAATATGGCCATTTTAATACACTGTTGCCCATGATGTTAGAATAAAATGTTTTTTGTTTTTTTACCTCTTTTCATTATGCAAACATTGTAACTGAGACTTAATGTATAATCATTGCACCAGGTTAAGGGTGATAACTGATGTTCATGAATAAGAATAAAAAGAGGAATGAGTCTGAAATCCAAATCATTCCAACTTCAGTAATAAGTAATAAAGGTAACAAAAGTTCCTTATTATTTAATCCAGATAATGAATATGTAAATTCAAATCTTGAGTCATCTGTGTTTGCATGACAGCCTAGCAGTGATAATAGACTCATTGTTGGAAAGAAAATTTGTCCAGAAATGACTTTAGATAAAAGTTCGTATTCCCAGCACAGTCCTGAAAATGGTTTCAATATTTTTGCGTCACAAAAAAATTTCATTTTAACCCATAAAGACCCAAATATCCACCAGATACCTAAAACAGCTACTGTTATAAAATATTTAATTACTTCTGATCCACTAATGCTATCAATACATGTAAATAATTGGTGTAAAATGCAATTTGTAATTTTTTCATGTTCATCAGATATGACCCATTTGGACATTCAGAGGCTCCATAGTTACCGTGAAAACACCATCATCTTCTACAACATTGATTCACCAGTAAAACCCATGGAGTTGGATCAATGACAGTGGGTGGAGACAGTGGTGTAATAAACCTTAAATGTAGTCTCAGCATTATGATTAAAGTACATTATCAGTAATTAAATACAGAAAAATGGCTGATTTTTGTTGGGAAAAATCTAAATATAGAGGATAAATGGCAGTAAATTCCTTAAAAAAGGTTAAATAGAGAGGAAAAAAAATGTTTCCTTGGCGTCAGATGGTGTTTCAGCCTACCAGCTCCCTTGCGGGTTTGGCTGGTAGGCATCATAGTACCTATTTCTGGGGCACCTTCTTCAGCCAGGTGAGTGAATTGGTTTGTCTTCGTCCACGTTTTCATAACTGGAATGTGTTTTACAGGGTTGGGTAGTTAACCCAACGCCCAACACTGAGGACCAACCGCTGTTTTTCGTCTGGCCTCTACTCTGAAACCTGCCCAGCATGGTTGGACCTACTGGGGGGATGTGCCCCGCCGATATAGCCTTCAGAGTCACGGAGGCACGCAAGCAAATGGAGTGGAATGGAGGTTGTTCGTCAATGGCCTATGCACTAAAGAGTGCCACAAAAGTAAATATGGGTTTTTATGTGTTAAAGCTATATTACCATTACATTAAAGATACTAAAGTTGTGTTTTTTTCATACTGTAAATAAGCAGGGACATGTGCATATGCAAGAGGATGGTTAAAAATATGCAAATACTAACAATACTGACGATTGTTTGTTTCAGAACACACTGAAGATTCATTGAGTGTCTATCACCCCTCAGCCCTGTGACACATGAATAAAGCATTTTCTAGCTGCAGAGAGATTCAGCACTGGGATGGTTATGACACAGACTGTGAACACTGATCAGGATTATTTTCACTGCAACAATCCATTCCTTAACTGCTAGTATGAGATAGGAAAAACACAGCGTTGTCACCGCTGAATGTGTCGCTGCACAGTCCGTACAGTCTGAACAAAAGATGGATGATTATTCCCCTCACACATCTCGTCATAACCTTTATCCAATTGCCTGAGTGCAGTGTTCTCCTTCTCACCTTTCTCACACGTGTCTCCTCCATAGCTGGGCAGGCAAAGGCAGAGGAAGGAATCAATCTTGTCAACACAAGTGCCTCCATTTTCACATGGCTCAGATTGGCAGTCATCAACATCTGTGAGAAAGAAAAAAAAAAGCACAAAGCAATGTACCACTAACAGTCTGCTTGCAAATCTTATTAGAGTTCAAAATTGGAGTGGATGTGGGCTTCTGAGGAGATGTTGTTCTGGAAGAAAAACACTCTGTGGCTGCCATTCAACCATTGGCACAAGATGAGCTGTTCATTAATTCTGAAGCAGTGAATTGTGTTACAGTATAGTAGTATAGTGATTTCAAACAGGGTACAAGAAGAATAAAAGTAGTCTAATCCAATTTGCCTTATTTGTCCTTACACTCTAAAAGCTTCTGCGTTCTCTATGAGTTTATAGAATTTAACTTTACTTGATGTATGGCTAATCTCTTCTTTAGTCTTTTGTATCAATTAGCAAAAGGCTACACGCAGAAATAAAAAAAAAAAAAAAATGTTTTTCCTTTAAAGCATTAAAGTACAAACATGCATTTGGTCAGCAAAAAGGCCGACCTTGATCAGAGGATTCAGGTTCAAGCCCTCATTTTGGCAGATTTCCACCCTGCTGAAGAGGCTCTTAAGCAACAATAGAAATCCTAGCGGCTCAGAGGTTGGTGTTCTGCAGCTAACTGTGTTCTCTGACCTGTCACAGAAAAAGAATCAGGCAAAAGGAACATTTCTCTACAGAATCAATAAAGTATCACTTATCATCATGAATGGAGGGCATGTAATCTTCTTTCCCCACTGTGGGGTTTTTGGATCCAGAATAACAGATTTACCCCAGGTCTGCAAAAACCTATTAAAACTCATAGTCAGAGAGCAAAAAGAAAGCCCCTTAAAGGTTCAAATTTACTTCACAGTGTTTCCTCAGATCTGAATGGTAACTTAGCAAAAAGCTGCGCACCAAAAAAGGTCAGTGGCTCTGAGGAGCTAAATGTGTCAGGCAGATCAAGCCAGAGTGACCTTTAGTCTAATCCAACTCTGAGGCTTTTATACTTTACACCACTGACACAAGACACAGTGGCTGTAGCCGCAATTATTCATTTTTAATCTGGATTAAATCACAGTGTATCAGTGAGGACACTGTAGGACTCTGGTGCAAAACTCAAATTAGTTTTCCACACTGGATCTTTGTTAAAGTTTAGTTTTTACTTAACTTTTTACTGATGCCTCAGTATGTGTGTGATCTGAATCAATCTTTCAGACAGAGAAGGATGAGTATGTGTTTATTAAAACAGAAGCCTTTTAAGATGGATGGAGTGAAATGAGGCTGTTTACTGAAGAACAAATGGGACCTGGACTTTATACAAAGGCTTTTTTAGTATGAGTTCTTCCAGCTCAGCTGTGCTCAATCTTGTTTGTCTAGTAGATGAAGTGATGACACTTTGAGTTGAGTTTTATTGGCCTATTGGTACAAATTACCTTAGAGTAGAAAACTGTTCCTCTGAACAGTAATGTTTTTATTTCAACTTAGAATTAAATCAACATCATATCAAATTAAATATGATAGAACTGCAGAAAGTCTGGTCCTTCTAATTGAGAAGCAAACCTTGTTAAACACACACACACACACACACACACACACACACACATTGTAACTGATCAGATATTAAATTTCACTGTGTGGGTGCTTTGGAACAAATTGCAACAGAAAATGAACCTGAAACTTTTAAATTCAGGAAAAATTGGGTGCAGATTTTTATATATGTAGTTTTTATTTAACAAAAAAACATGTGTCAAATACAATACTATGTACAGCTAAAAAAAGAATTTCAAGGCTTTGAATGACCTCATAGCTCTGACCTTCTTCACAGTTGAATGCATAGCACAAACTTTCTATCTCGCTTGAAAAAATCTAAATCTTTGTTGCAGGATGGAAAAATGTCTGATCTCCTCGTCCCTCTCATCCATTATGCAGAGAGGAAGCTGCTCCTCAGAGAGATAATACTGCAAATTCTGCAAATCCATACAAAGCCTCCCAGCGTACCCACGCATCACCTGCTGGCTGTCAGTTTGACTGTCTGTCCATCCATCCATGTTTCTGTGACACCGAACAGACAAAACCTGGCAGTAATACATTTTCAGGTGTTCACTACCAAAAACACAACTGGGAACCTATAAATATACACAATATATGTATATATGTTACTGCATATGGCTCATTTAGTCATAAACATGTCCTTGAGGGTTTCTCCTTAATGAGCTGAGCATGTGTTAAGGAACAAATTACAAGTCTTAAAGCAGATTCATACCTTTGTGTCAAATACAGTACATGAAGGTTTCTGCAGTGGGAAGTAGAGCGCTACATCTAACGCTTAAAAGCACAGATGCACCACGTCAGAAATGTAAATATATTAGTGGCACATCTAGGTTTGAAACATGAGGGGGAAAGATCTTACACATCATTATAAGTACATATCTGTTTGATTTAACCACAGACATATGTGGGATAAACCAAGATGTTAGGTTATTTTTAGACGCATCCATAAACTTGTCATGTTGAACTAAGGTCGGCATTCAAAATGAAATAGAAAATTAGAAAAATGAGGTTTGTTGTGAAAAAGGGAAGTAATGTATTAGCTGATATAGTACCGTGTCCTACTTGCCGCTAAAAGTCCATCTAATTTTTGTTATCTAACTCAAAACTCTGAGGGCATAATTACAAAATAACAGTGATCAGCAACCCTCAGGCATCTTTACATCACAGCCAAGGTTGTGTTTTCTCTGGTTCTATTTTCTCTGTCTGTCAGCAGCGTATTATAAAACCCTCTGAATGGATTTCTATCAAGTCCTGTGGGCAGAAAAGCCTTGGGGCAGGGAACAAATTCTGATTATCTGCATTTGCAATTTCCACCATTAAATGATTTATCTTTCTTGGAGGAATTTTAGAGAAGCCTTGACTTTATTCCAAATCTTTAGGGATTAGTAATTATGGGGGGGGGGGATCAAGTCTTGTCACGATGATAAGAATAAAAAAATACATAATTATTAAGTTCTGGCAGAGATTGTGTTGGGAGTGCCTTTAGGTCAAACATCTCTGAAAAGAAAAGAAATGTTTGTTTGTAGCATTGCCTTGACAGTGAGAGTTGCTAATAAACAGTTTGACCTTGATGGGTTCTATAACCCTCACAAAATTAGCCTTTAACCTCCGACCATAGGCTTCCATTCAGGCTCTTCTCTCAGTGTGAGGAGCAGCATGGCCTTTGACCTTGCACTTGGCTGCAGAGGAGTCTTATGCCAATATGTGCAAGCTGACGCAGAGCTGAAAATGTGTGTCAGTGTGTGTGGGATGTAAGAACGTGTGTACATGTGTGTGTTTAATCATCACTCACCAATCTCACAGTTCTCCCCAGTGTATCCTTGTGGGCAGTAGCAGCTGTAGCCTGTTCCCTGAGGAAGACATTTTCCTCCGTGCAGACATGGGTTTGTCACGCAGGCCTCCACCTCAACTAAAACCAACAGACAGATGAAGGGGTGGGGGGTATTAAGGGGGGCAGAATAGGGGGTATGTAGTCATTAGTATTAATTGAGGATGACGTTTGTTCTTTTTTCAAGTAAATTCTCACAAGAATAAAACAAAAATCTGAGCTCACAGACTGAATAAAAGATCAAATATTCATGGTGATCTGTGGTGATCCTCTCAACTCGGAAAACTTCAGTAGAATTTTCCTCCCCGCCGCTTAAAAGCTTAGATAAAAACATAATCGATGCAAGATTTAATAAGAACGTGTCATCCTAATTTTCCATCACTGCAGCTCAACCAAAACCGGTGGTTACAGCGCATGCATATCCATTTCACACTCTGTCTCTTTTCAAAGGGATCAGAAGCCACGGAGACTCAACCTCACCATCCACTCACAGCCACGGTTGTCATGGTTACCATATGGAAAGCAAGCCTCGGCTCACTCCACAGAGCGTAGTGGGCAGCGTGAGAACTTCAGACATTAGCCATCTTCAACAGAAATGAGCAGACCTCCCGCTGCGCGCCTCGGCCTCGCTATTCACTGCCTAAATGTGTGCGTGTGTGGTCCCCTTCCACAATTACAAATTTCCATATCAATTGACACATCACCATGTGTTTCTCCCCTCAGCCGCTCATTATAGCAACTTAGGGTCTTTGAAAACCACCATTCGTTCGTTCTGGCCACAAAGCTCAGCGGTGGGAGTCTTTGTTCTGCCATCTTTCTCTGACACCGAGGACTGCTTAGGAGGAGGCGGTGTGTGGGGCAGACAGCGTGTGTGTGTGTGTGTGTGTGTGTATGTATGCAGGTTTTGTGTGTTAGTGTTTACATGGTACAATGAGTAAAAATCAATACTTGGGCTATGATTAGCCCCGAGGCTGATCCCATCCAATAACTAACCAGAAGCAGACATCTCAAGCTCACTTCCTCTGAATTATCATCACACCAGCTGCTCTGTTGAGCAACACGGGAAAAGCAGAGGGACCAAAAAGAAAAGAAAAGAAAAGAAAAAAAAAAGCTGGGTTCTCAATCATATGGGTCCCACCTCTAAGCAAGCTTCAATTCTTTAGATTTATGATAAGTTTTGCGAGCTAATCCTTTGCTCATGGTTTGAATTTTGCTGAAGTCAGGTGCTAAAACCAGTCATGCACTTCATTTAATGTACATCAGTCCAGCCCAGCATGCACTCACACCCTCTGCATCAGTCAAGGTCATGGTGCGCCCTGACAAATATCAACTGTTATGACAAGCAGATTTAGTACAGTGTGCATGAGTGTGCCTGCGCATGTACACGTAAGATAAACCATGTGCGATTGCCCGTTCATTAAAGCAAGTGGTGCAGAAAAATCAATAGTGTGTAGAAGGAGCTGACAGAGTGGACTGTCCCTCGCTTTGCACTGCTTCTGACACCAGCGGCACAAACAACAACAACAACAACAATAAGCTGGCAACAGCAGAATCCAACTAATAAGTTTACAGAAATAGGACAGTTAGGGGATAATACTTCAGAAGCTACACTGCAATACCTCAGAGTATTAATCCACACATTGCACATTGCCTTTTCCTCAAGTAATCACAACCATGCACAGAAAGGAAATATGATTTACTTCAGAACATTAAACTTCACAGTGTCCAGTGGCATTTTGTGAAAGCAGAGGCGCACAAAGGGAAAGATACTGTTAGAAAAATTTACTGTAAGTGAGTACATAAATAAAACATGTACATATAGAATTGTGTGTTTGTGGAACAACTGTGAATATACCTGTTGGCATATATGCTCATGAATAATGGAGGTTGCAGCTGAAGGTCTTCAAACCAACCTGAAGCTTCTGTTTTCCTGTCTCACATTGATTAAACTGACTGATGGAGTGCTCTGTGATCCACTCAGGAGAGCAAATACTGACCACTACCACAAAACAAACCCACAAGGGACTGAATCTACCACAGAGAGAGACATATAAGCTGAAAACCATTATTCTGATCTAGTCTCTGGTGAGCTCGTCCATCCACTGTTTCTGTATGTGCAGCAAAGGTATCACAGTGTGAGATGTTTTTTTTTTTTTTCCTTGTGTGTTTGTTTGCGTGTTCATGACTTCCAGATCCGTCAGTCAATCAGTCACCCCTCGTACTGTACACCAGCAGCCCAGATGGTTGCCCATGGCTTCCTGTTGATACAGTTTACAGCTGTTTTCCATCCTCACAACCCGAGAAGGCAGCTGAACCGTGCCTGCTGCAAACATGAGCTGCTTTCAAAAAGGAGCAAAATAAATCACCATAGAAATATATGATAGTAAGAATCCCATGGGTGCTTTCAACTGCTGGGTGATAGGATGCTTCCTGAATGTGTTCTCATTATCAAGCAAAAAAAAAACCTAAAACAAGTAGTAAAGCAGGTGGCCAGCCTGGAGCTTCAATCATCTATAGTGTGCTAAATCAACAGATTGTGTAGGGATGCAGGACGGCAGTCTCTACTCCTGGTGAGAATAAAAGGTACAGTATGTGCCTGGGGAATACACATAGTTTTTAGAATAAATAAGCTGGAGGTAAGGTCAGAAAAAGGTGCAAACAAAAGAATGAATTGGCCTTTTTCTTACAATGGATGTCTTATTTTTCTAGTTTTGAAATTTCGTCACAATATCTTCCTTTCACAATTTCTTTCAGTTTTGCAGACATAACAATAAGCAAAGTGATTCATGTGTCAATCTGTTGGACAAGTTTTAGGCAGATTTGTAGTATAATAATTAATCTATTAAGTGTTTTGTTGTTTTTTTTCTTTGGACTTCAGCCACAACTTTGTGCTTGCATCCATTTCTCTCCTAAAATGAGATGAGATCTTGTTTGTTTTTCCATTCATTAGTCTTAATTTTTATTGATGTTGCCCTTTTCCTTTATCTTATTTGAAGATTAACAACAAATTGAGTAAATAGAAAACACCATGAAAATCTGAAATCAAAGCTTCACTTTAATAAATAAATCTTTAAAACAAGGCTATACACAGTTATTTGACTGATTACAGTGAATGCACCGCTCAGATACATGTTCACCAGTGCAGTGGGATCAGTTGTTTAAGTGATTTTTTAATTGAAAAATATAATTTGGCAACTATTGATAAGCAGTTGTTTCAGAAAGCAGCAAAATCCACGTTGAGCTTCTTCTGTATAAACATTAATAAGGGATTAATGGTTTTCTCGGCCGTATGTGGAGTCACTGTGATATTAAGGATTTAATCATGGCTTCAAGTAGTTTCAAGCTGTTTTTCATGGTTATTTTGGAATTGTGTAGACTTAATTATTTATCAAATTAATCACAGTTGCTGCAGGAATGGTGAATTTTTTTTTTATGGGCCAGTCTGGACTTGCATCCTTTTGAACAAAAACCCAATAGGAGATTTTCATTGACTTTTTTTTTTTTTTTTTTTTAACGCTGTAGCAAACTGATGTTTTGTTCATAAAAAAAATTTTAAAAAATGAATGCATAAATGAAAAACACCTGTAAATTCCATAAATTCTAATAAAATGCTAATATTCAGCAATAAACAAACTTCAACAATGAAATAACGTCACTACCATGAAGCCCTCAACATGTAATTAGATTTCAAAAGCTTATTTCTACAAAAATATTTCCCCCTTATTCAATCTAATCTATGCAACAGAATGAGGATTTACACACAGATTTGTGACCATTTTTGTGTCTCTGAACAACCTCTTATTAAGCCATTTTTCAGCAAATAGCTTTATAATTCAATTAAATATTTTATTATAGAGCAAAACACATGAAACATCTCTTATGGTTGTGCTCACCACAAGCTGTTCACAAACCTACTGACACGGAGGTGAGGGAAAATACTAATCCTGTTGGGTTTTAGCCCCCCCC
>JAPSES010000030.1:1228386-1239089 GCA_029822895.1 Maxillicosta whitleyi | reverse complement strand
TATATATGCACACACAAATAAATACATACAATCATGAGACATTCTGTAAACTTAAAGTCAAAACTACGACACTAAAAATAATTCCATGGACATAAGATTTCATTTGCACAGTCAACATTATTGCTTTCCTTACTTAAACACATACAGACCTTATGAAGTGGAAAACATTTAATAAATGACACCTAATTGTATTTTTTTTGGAACTCCATGTCTCTTTGAAGATAAAAACCTGGTTCTATTGTTACTGTGAGGTTCAAATAACTGCATAAGATGTTTAAGTATAGGGATATATTGAGGGATATATTGATTTTAGGGTCAGATGTCAAATATATGTAGCTAGGGGAGGTTAGAGGAAGGTTAGTGTGCTGTCTAAGTGGCTACTCCACCAGCTGCGAAAAACACCAGAGGTCAAAGGTGAAAGTTGTGGGGATCTTGGTAACAAAGCCAATAATGGATCAGGTGCATCTGCAGCTACCGTTTTAAGAATATTAATCTCACACACAGGCACACACACGCGTATGTCTGTATTGCTTGCAGTGTGAGTGCTACAATATGTAAGGCAACCACAGAATGACAACATTTTCATCCACAGGAAAAAGTGGCCAAAAAAAAAAAAAACAAGTAGCCGTGAAATGAAATGGGATTACAGACACAAACAGAGCCATGCTGGAGGGACTTCATCCAAGAATTCCTCGTCTTTAATGATGTGCTGAGTCTGCTGAATATCAACTAGATGAGAAAAAGGGGAGAAAAAAAAAGAAGAGCTCTGTCCTTCAGGTGTTTATCACCAGTGCCAGTGCCCAGAAAGGCAAAAGCTATCTGCTCATTCACAGCAGGTTTCAATAACAAGACAGAATTGCTGAGTGCATATATTTAAAAAGGTTTGAAATTTAGAAAAAAAGCTAAACATGAAGCCTAACACAGCTGGTAAAAACTATTAAGCATCTCTCTGAAAGTGACTAATCACTCTAATCTTCTCCATGCTGCAGGAGCTTTGGGAACGCTGATAAAACTTTGGCAATACCTTAAAGAGCTTCTTAAACTCTAAAGCAAGCATTTGTCTTCCACCAGTCGCTACCTTAAAGGAGAGCCCCCCGGCCAAAGACAAAGAGAGGGACCTTTCTCTTTGTGTGGGTGAGCTGTTCAGCTGTGGTCTCATCTACGCCTGTAATGATTGGTCTAGTGGTTGGCTTTAGTCCCTCCCAGGCTAAACACTGAAGTTGATGGATGGATCGGTTTGTCCAATCCGTTTTGAGTTTTAGTGACCGGGGACTCCCTCTACAAGAAGGTTTCAATATTCCAGGGAGAGACGAGCTGAGTTCAGCATTACATCCTGTCCGGTAGCTCAAAACAAAAGTATGAACGGCTCTTTTTAGTTTGACAAACGCTGGGGGTTGAATCATCAGGCACTACGATTTGGGAGCTGTCCAGTGCTGAAAATGTGGACAGATTGAGCTTTAGTCAGTGTGGAGTCATTGTTAGTCTAAAGCCCGCTCCCCTCTCAGCTGTAAACGGACCACAAAGTTCAAAGAGATCGTAAAATTCCTTCTATAGTGCACAGTCTACAGTTCAGGGTGAGACGAATGTGCCTTATGTTTATGAATTGCAGCTCGAGACGCAAAGAAACAACGATGGCTAAGTCTGGTAGATGTGCTGTTTATACAATACTGACCAATACATTTAATCCACATGCAAAATCAACATATTTTCATAGCGGGAAGCAACAAGCGTGTGGCTGTCTCAGAGGTGAAGCTTATTTTGATCATAGCTAGACTGCTATAGGCGAGAGCTGGAACTGATTTGCATTTATATAGCGCCATTCTGTTTGCTATTAACACTGTATTATAGCAAATAGATAACCATAATCATCCAAGTGACATATAACATCCGGCACTTTCACACAACAGAGAATAATATCAAACCTCTATTGAGAATCACCTTTTGACTTTCTCTGCAAATATACCTTCAGTGGGATTCAAATTAAATTAATTACTACTAACAAAAGAAAGGGCAGCATGTTTATGTATCTGAACATTTTCTGTCACTTTTTTTTTTATTACTGATTGATCTGTCACTGATCCACTTAGTGTCTCTATATTACACGCACAGTATTATCACTTCCCATCATCAAGCAAGCATTATTAAAGAAAGAACCTATAATTCTCAGTTTCAAAATCATGACAAAAAGAAAATCCTCAAGAAAATTCAAATTTCAAATGATGTAAAAACAAACTAAATCAATTTGTTGCTTATTCCTCTGTTGAGTGAATAGTCAATAATTGTTCCAGCTTTGCAGTATTTCATCTGTCCAAAATGTCACACATTAGTCTTTTTCTACTGACGTAGACTGACTGTTGGAATTGCAGACGGCTCAAAGCCAGACATGATAAACAACGCTGAGGCAGATTGAGTGCAAAGTGTGCACTAACAGACAGCAAGCCAGAGCTGGTACTCTATTTTAGAATCAGACTCTTTTCATCCTCACATCGCTTTCTGATCCCCCTGCTTGTATGAGTGCACTCATCTACATACACAAATGAACACACAAACCTACACTTCCACTTTATGCATGTGTTCTTTGGCTCGTAGAAGTCTGCATACATTTCCAAATACACACAAACACACACAGATGCACACACATCCGGACAGTATGAAAAATGCATGCTGTAAACTTTCAGCTGCCTCCCTTAGCCTCGTTTCTCACTATTCTCCTCTCTCATCATCCCACCGGCACTTATCTCCCACTGTTATCTTTCGCATACATACATTTCTTCAGCTCAAGCTCATCTATAAAGTGGCGTTGCCTAGTTAACCTTGTCCTGCTTTATGGCACTGACACACAGCTGGGGGTGGGCGCACTAACAAGGCCAAAGAAGAAAAGACTTGGACTCCTTAAGACTGGAGCAGTGAATAGAAACAGAAAGGCTTTTTTTGGGCAGCAGGGGCTCTCATATCCACAGACAATACAGCTCATTTGTCAAGGTGACCCAAACTGTTCACTGTGATTTGTACATGCCAGTGTTTGTTTACAGAGTAGGCAGTCATCAAAATAAGGCTCTGAAAGATCTCTCTACACAGAGCAATCAATCATTTTTAACACTGTTTGTTTGTTTCTTCAATCACTTTCGATTTTATATTTCCAGGACAAAAGCAAAGTTGTTATTTCCAAGGCACAGATAAAAGGTTCAAACAGTTAGAAGCTAAAACGCTGTGTTGAGCAGCCAGTCAGCAGACACACTGAGCACATATCCACTTTCTTTACAGCATCTTTGATGTCGTGCCCAGGTTGCATTTCTGATGAAGAGCCGATATAAGATGTGATTTTGGCATAAATTCAGCACATGTTTTTTTTTTTTTTTTTTCACCAAATGACTCTGATTTACATATTAAGTCCCACAAACACCTGTCCATGTGTTCTGATCTGCTTCCACACCTGCATCACTGAACAGAAGGTATCAGTCACCTTTAATTTCGTTAAATTTCATCACCTGCTGAAGAATTTTCCAAAAGATGTGCTTGTGTGATGGTTTGAACAGAAACAAAACCTAAAGTTCCTCACATACAGAATGAAGACAACATCTCTTGAGAAGAAATGATGTAAAGGACACACTAACAAGGTTACTTTGTGAGCTGATGATTTATGTATGCTCCTGCATGGGTCGTAAATATAGACCAATATTAAAAGCTTTGACCTGTAAATAATTAAACATATCCCAAACGGGTGCGATATATGTGCGTCTCCACCGCTGAGGCTTCTAAAGGGTTGAAATGCATTGATGGGGTTGACAATTCAATAGGAAATACTTAGTATTTGCACTTAATCCCTGTGCATATCATTAGATAGAGCATGTGTGGGCAGAGTGACATGCAGTCAAAAAATTCCATGAAAGACCAACCAGTTTTTTTTTTCCCTTTCTTTTCTTTTTTTGCTCCAATGTCAAATAAAGTGTCTGCCAATAATGAAACCAAATATTAAACACTTTCAATCTTTTTTCCAGCAGCTTATTATTAGGCGACTTCAGATATGACACAGTGACCAAATGACTGGTTTCAGAAAAGCACCGGGCATCAAACAATCCATTCAATCTGAATTCCTACCTTATTTGGTAACACGAGATGCCTTTTTAGTGGTGCAATCCTCGGGAATGTGAGCGGAAAGCTTTGCGCCTCAGTGCAGGTGCTCCCCAGAGCTACCGGGGTGCAGAGACGGACGGCAAACGACGAAACCAGGGTGAAACAGCACTTTGCAGAGGCACGAGCGGCCACAGAGTGTGCACGGGCGCTCCACGTCTTGGACTTCACGCTCCTTCGCCTTACCCTCTCCTCACTGAGCTGCGTATGCGCCGTTCATCCTCAGACGCTGATTCCGGATCGGAATAGATGCACACTCACACACAGCAAGGTGCTTCGTCCCCCTCCTCGCCAGAAGCTACGCTGAGAGAGAATCAACATCAGTTTGAACAAAGAGGCAAGCGGTGACAAGCAGACGGTTCCAGCGCCCCCATTCAAAGAGGGGGAGTGAGGGTGGTGATGTAGGTGGGAGGGGGTTTACAAGAGAGAGGGGCTGTACTTTATATGACCATAATCCGATTCCTACATAAACCTCCAAGGCTGAGCCGGTGTCGGCGATGAGAATTAAATTAGAATTTACTCATGACCTTAACCCATAAAGATCCAAACATCCACCACCGACACAATACATCTACTGGTATAAAATGTCCAATAACTTCCGAACCCCTAAAAATTGGGATGTGTTGAGATAATTGGTGTAAAATACAGTTTTTCATCTTTTCATTGTCATCAAATATGTGCCATTTGGACGTTCAGAGGCTCCGTAGTGAACATGGAAATACCATCATCTTCTACAACATCGATTCACCAGTAAAACCCATGGATCAATGACATTGATAGATATGACTGAAAAAGTCAGTTTTCGTGGAGTTTTCTTTGTTTCTGATATAATAACCCCCAACTTTAATCTGAGTTTTTGCGAATATCTACACATTAAATAAAATAAATCCAGGAAAATACATGATTTACACGGAAAAAACACAAAATATAGAGGATAATAGGCTACTATAATGAATGTCAATAAGTCACTCAAGAAAAGTTAAATAAAGAGGAAAATTCATTTGGGAACTGCCACAAAAGTAGAACTGGGTGTTTAAGGGTAAAAATGACCGTCTGACTATCAGCTTTACATCCTCATGTCACATCCCCCATCCCCTTATTTTGCATATTTCAATACACCGTCTACAAATCATGGCACATGGTATGTGATTATACATAACCTTGGCTTCCAGTTCTAATAGGATAAAATGAAGCTCACACCGCATCTGTCTAATTATGTCTGCGGGAATAACATTTGACTGACGCCATGCAGAGTTAAGAGCAAGTGTAACAAGTGATCAGTGGAAAAGCACATCAAAGAAGCATCAGAAAACCTGGCAGCCTCTCATCACCACAAACAAAACCAACATCCATCTTCAGCAGCACATTACAAGCAAACAGGAACACATAGTTTGTGGTTGAAGGCTGTAACCAGGGCAGTGTGACCACAGGTCCAGCTCCTACACAGATTTCCCTCAGTGATAAAATGAGTTGAAGAGCACCAGAGTCTTTGTTATTCATCATACTGCAGGTCTGCAGTCTGTTGCTCTATGCTCAAGATGGGTTTGAATTATGCATCTTCCCTTGTGTAATGGAGGCAGAAGTTGGTTTTGGAAATGCAGCCACATCATGGTAATCAGGATGAATCTGAACCAAAACCTTAATTAAAGGAAATACTGTGAGTTAACTTTAGTCCCTTGAATGTGATGTGCATGACTGGGGGATTTTAAAGATTTTGAGTCTGATGAAGGAGTTATTTGGCCATCAGACACCCTCTGAAGTTGTTTTTTTTTTTTTTTTATTTTGTAACTCCCAATTGGTCATTCACCACAATTTTACAAATTCTACTGGAAACGTCAAAGATGTCAGGAATCAAATGTATGGAAAATACACACAGTAATGAAGTATGATGCAGTTTTTCTTTTCAACTTTATTTAATTTTTACATTTTTGTATGTTTTGTTCTGACTCCGAGGAATCCATCATTGACTCTGGGGATTTAAATAAGCAACATTTCAGAAACAAATTTATTTACAACTTATCTCATGCAATTCACCTAGAAATTGAGCTTCTGAAATTGAAGATGAGGGACCATTTTATGTCCAAACTGATCTAATCATAGTCCCCTGGGAGTTTCCAATAACACATATTGATTTCTTACTGTTGTTTAATGGTGAGTACTTACAGGTTTTCTTCAGATAAAATATCACAGAGGCCTTCTGAAATTGTCTAATTTCCTGATATGACCTCTGCCGCTCTGACAATTATCTATATTTAAGTGTAAATATGTGATAAATACACCTCTGGTTAGGACAAGAGCTTTTTGGTTTTGTGAGCAGATGGAGAGTGGGTGCAGCACTGAATGATGAGACAAGATGCAATATATGTGAAGAGGCTTAAGCCAGCAAAACATCTTCTAGGCAAATGCACTTGTTCGTTCAACCATTGAAATTATTTATTGTGCTGTCTCTGCTGTATTTGTTGTTCTCTGTGTCACAATAATACAACATAAGACACTGTTCTTCCAAGATCTCAATATTAAATGCAAGAATTCAGGTTTAAACAAGCTGGTTTATGTTTGAGAGAACATATTTTAGTCCTTTTTAATCATATTTAGTGTGTAAAGACAATTGCAGTTGGGCTCACATCTAATTCCACTGAAAATGTGCATTCTTGGCTTGAATTTATTGGCTTCAAAATACAATGGCATGTTTTGTGAGCAATTTTGTGAGACAGAAGGTGAAAATGTGTGTGAAACGCAGTCACCGGATCTCAGTCATTCAGACGTACAACATCAGAAACTCAACAGCAGTTAAAGCCTACCCCAGGCACTCTTGATCCAGTCACTGTGTTTATTTTACAAGCAGATGCGTTTACAGACAAGTTTGTTGATGGGGCCCCTCATCGGCACTCTGAGAGTGATGGGAAAAACAGACAAACAGAGCAGTGGGGGATTCATCCGACTCTTATTACATCGCCGATTCTTTCAGAACAGGGTTGTACGAGGAGTAGAAAGAGATGCCGAAGCACTAACATAACTCTGAGAGTTTTACTGTAAAGGGCCTCAGGGAACTGCTTCAGGGATCTAATATGAACATGTGAAAACACCCTGAAATCATCAGCACAGTAAAACTGACAGTGCAGGATAAAAATGTTTGTTCTTTGCCTGTTATGATTTGCTTTTGAGCCACACAGCTGCAGCTGAGAAGATGCCATATTGGCAAAATATCTTTTATTATGTATACTGAGCATCTTTCTGCACAGGAAACAGTATCAGATATCTAAGTGCTCTTTATGCTCAGAGTTTAGGAGATTAAATTTTGGATCACATGGTTTTACAGCTCATACAGAATAACCAAAGCACATATATAGTCACTGATTCATAAACACATAGACTCAGACGCAGATGCGAAGCTCAGTCTTAATGTCAGCTGTGACTTTTAGAAATGTCAGGCGCTTCGCCAAGCAGCCACACAATGTCAATCACTTTCCAACAAGAAAGCAGCCATCCACATACAATGGAGAACACAAAATACACAAGGGAGGCAGGATGAGGATGAGGACACAAAAATGACTTCTGGAAAGCTATTATAGCATTTTAACAGGAGCAGAACAACCCTGCCAAGTAAGTGCTCTCAGTAGGAAAGAGAGAACGCAATGAGGCTTTCAGTAGCTTCATGATTTCTGCATGCTGGCAGAAATGTGTGCTGTGTTTAGACTACTGTTTGCAGATTATTTCCCAGGAAGACTCAATCTTCATAGCTTTGGTTTTACAGTGATGCCGTTAATGTGAGGAGATCAAACAGGGCAGCAACCAAGCCACATAAAAAGAGGGGAAATGTGAGAACTCCCAGTAGAGAGAAGTCTGAACTAAACTAGGTTTTATAAACTCCTGTGTTAGTGCTGATGAGGCAGTTATTCAGACTTGGTTCAGCCACCATGCTGCGTTTAAGTGCTTCCGAGCCAAGTGGCCCCATCTGGGCTGCAGCAGGGCAGTCATGGAGGAAGTGGAGGAGACGCAGTGGGCACCAGTGCTTACCACATGGAATATCTCCACACTGTCTAACCACAGGCCTATTCATTTATGCTCACTTTGGCCTCTTTTTCCATTTGCCATGTCAAATTCATGTTGTCTTTTACATAGGCCTCCATGTAGACTGTCACTTTGCGTTGACTTCATTTCAGGAGGCTTCATATTAGGCTTGAAACTTGCTCTGTGTTTCTGGAAAGAGAATATATTTTTCCACTGAGTCTTCAGTTTTTACCTACTGAATAAGCATAAGCTATAATAACTGTTATTTGTCAATCCAGTTAGAAGAATTAGGTATTTTCATTGGACGTTTCTGGAAACCACAGATGCATATAATATCAGCATGATTTGTCATTGATGGATCTGTTAATTTTTGTGTCTTTCCTCAATGGGCAGAGCTTTGAGCCACCAGAGAATGGAGTGCTTTGTTTAAAATCAGGGAGAAAAAATTTCCATAGTCACCCACTTTGAGTCTTTCTCATCACATCTTTACAGACTTTTCTCTGTATTCAGTTCAGTTTGTAACATTTAGTGGCATCTAGCAGGGAAGTTGCAGGTTGGATGTAAATGAAAACTCTTTACCTCATTACTACCTACTGTTGCTGCTAAAATACAAAAATAAAAGGCAGTGAGTGTTTAGTTTGCCTGTTGTGGCTTTTGAGGCTAAGCAGATATTAACTGTAGTTCAGACTCAAACATATTAAGTAACAGTAAAACTTCCTAATGCAGGATGTCACCTGCTGTGAAACAGAAAAAATGAGAAGAGGGACTCATGCTGGGCTGAAAAACACAACAGTTCTTATTACCAGGTGATTCTGAATAATACATAATGATGAATGCTGGAATAGTGAGATCATACATTTGCCATATTTTATCATATAATGTATATCAGGGGGTCCCAGACCTTTTCAGCTTGAAACCCCAAAATCCATTTTTTTGTCTGTTCAGAGCAAAAATGCACCATGTATTATCAAAATATCAACAGTTTTACAGACTCTTCCACCGTCAAAGTAGTGACCATGTGCTTTGCCAGCATGTTCAAACATCATCACCAGACATCAAAATAATGTCCTGTCATAGAAAAATGAGACTATTCAGATTCTGACAAAGGCAACTTAACACACATCTGAATGATTCTGCTGCTTTTCAAATACTCCTGAATGTCTTTTAAGTTTTGATCTAGTGCCAAGGAAAAAGTTTTTTTTTTTTTTCATATGGTGTGTTCAGTGTTTTGTAAAATTATTTCTGTCTTCTTCTTTTTTTTTTTGTCTTGTTGATGTTATATATTTTGCATCAATTTTGTCATTGAGTCTTTTGGTCTCACATGGGTTAGCACTGTCTTTTATTTTAATTACAAGATTGATTCATATACCATACTGCAATGAAAACAGCTCCACATCCTATTCTGATGTGGATATATATGTGTGTGTGTGTGTGTGTGTGTGTGTGTGTGTGTGTGTGTGTGTGTGTGTGTGTGTGTGTGTGTGTGTGTGTGAAAAAACAAAAAACCTTAATACCTGTTCATCCAGTAATCGTATCAAAACATGTAAATAATTGGTATAAAATGCAGTTGTTGGTTTTCTTTTTTTCAGTTTTCTCTGTTTTGATAAAATAACCTTCAAATTTTCTGAGCTTTAATGAACATCTACATGGACTTTAATTAAATATATCAAAATACATGATTTCCAGTGAAAAAATGTAAAATAAAGAGGATAATATTACAATAAAAGGGGATAAATCACACAAAAAAAGAATAAATTGAATAGAAGACATAGTGCTACACGCAGAAAAGATGATTACCTAAAATGCACTTTAATCACCTGTGTAAAACAAGCTGGGACAGAAAAATGTGTCTATCTTGGCAGCACAGTGTCAGTTATCTAATGTAATGTAATGGAGGTCCACCTTCACATTGCCTGTGTAAGTGCAGCATGTCGAGGGCTCCATCCCTGTGTGTGTATATGGTGAAATATAAGTCTGGGGGAAAAAAAACTAGGAATGTATAATGAAACTGTTTTGCCCTCCATTCTGTATCTGAGACTGAGATATACTCTTGCCACGTTCAGCAGCTCAGTTCTTTCCAGAGACAAATTCTTTGTCTGAGATGGGAGCAGAGGCGATTTCTCTCAGACTGCAAAGGAAGCTCAGCTCCCCCTAAAATGTCAAAAATTAAATGGTCAAATATGTACGGTTGTGCTAACATTTCATTGACTACAAAAGCGTTAGAACATCTCGAAGACGAGTTCGTTCAGAATCAGCTACTTATCACAAATCGACTGAGTCCATGTTGTTAACATATATACCCAATGCTGTTTTCATTGTCATTGTATTTGCCAATAAAACTTCTTCTTCTTTGTGTGGTTTAATCCGGTAGCGCTCAGCAACTTCTAATGCATTTGCGCCCTCTAATGTCTCTACTGTGAAATGAACCAGAACATTTGCCCATAGACGCAGAGCGTCCATGCACTTCAGTGGGACAGTTTGTTCCAAGTACCTTTGGCTGCGGCCTGTAGCCAGTTGGACCTCCCCAGGGAGATCAAAGAGGGTGGAGCGATCTTTGGTCC
>JAPSES010000030.1:1211868-1222594 GCA_029822895.1 Maxillicosta whitleyi | reverse complement strand
TAAAAATGGCCAACCTGGACCTGGACCTTATCAATATGGACGTATACTTGGACGGTCCAGCTGGCTACAAGCCGCAGTGACATGCTTCTTGTTTGTTTCATTGCCTCCAAATTCGACGGTCATTTTGCCCCACCCCGGATGCTCAGCATCTCTGGGGGTGAATGGAGCTGTGGGCGGACTTTGGCTGGCCTGGACGCTGAGCTTCTGCATGATGATTGGAGGATCAGTCAAAAGGCTGAATCCCATTTTGATTGACAGGTATTTTCAGACACACTTTCCGTACTTACCTAGATTTGAGTACGAAGGGTGTCCCATCACGATCGCGGCGAAAATAAGTGTACCTGAAGAACCCAGATGGCGCACTCATAACGGTCAAAACGTGAAGTGTGGAACGATGTACACTATTTGCACTCAACCACCGCCATCTTCAGTACGTAGCAGAACAGGCGGAGCCAACTTGCTGAGCGTTCTCCATCAGATGGAAGAAGTGGAGGTAACGCCGATGACGACAGCATTTTCCATACAGTTCATGCGCGAACTCATTTTCAAGGTAGAGGTGCGTGAAGGGTTAAATCTTAGCGAAATCTGGGTTGATTTTCGGCGGCATGACGAGCTGGGCGGGAGTCGCCATCGTAATTTCCGGTAAGTGAGTTGCAACAACACTTACCTGCTGAAATCTGTGCTCTCAGTAAGTGTAGACAGTGTGTTTTGTAGAAGTGTACTCATAATATGAATATCGGAACACAAGGCATCACTTAACTACCTAGCCTATCAGTCCCATTGGATTTTGCAAACAAAGTCAAAACTAAGACAAACTGTGACCCATTTGTTGGCATTTTCTCTGGGAAATTATTTCTTCATTTCTTACGCTGTAAATAAAATACACTCATTGTATTTCCTTGTTTCAGTTTAACATAATTCCAATAATTCCTTGTTAGAGTTTAATATCGTTTCATTAGATAGTTCAATCAGAATACTGTTGGCTAGATTGGAGTGACCTAGCTAATAAGCTAGCTTTGAAAGACCAGCAGCCGCCACTGGATGGGAGGATCATGTTCTTAACACAGAATTTCTTCAAAGATCAGGTATGGAGTGTCCTTCTATAAGATCGGAGCTCCACTGGGATGGGCAGATTTGTCCAAACACCTGATGAATGACTCCTGAAATGACTCCTTTATAGAGGGCTGTTCACAGGAAAGGGCACAGCTGGAGGTCAGAGGAGGAAATATAAAGACTCCCTTAAGGATTCACTCCAGGGCTGTGACCTGAACCTGAACCCCTAGGAGGATTTGACCTGTCAGCTTAGTGTAGTAAAGTCCTCAGCTGTGCATGAGAGGAGAGCATCAACAGTACTTTTATGATGCACATGTAGCAAAAAAGAAAGACAACTGTGGTGAACTCCCTCTAACCAGCAGCAGTTACGTCCCAGTCTACAATGTAAATGAGACTTTAGTCCACATAATGACATCTGTTACATCTGGTCATCTCTAGACTCATGCAATGTGAAGCTATAGTTATCTTTGGACTTGGAACAGTATCGACAAAACCACAGTGAGATGCAGGCGAAGTTTCAAAGACAAATCTGTTATCTTAAAAACTCTGAACATTCCACTGGGTTTGTGACTTAAATATAGCTTGATCGCATTTTCAAGGAAGTTATTTTTATTTTCCTAAAATAAAAGAAGAATGTACTGGCAGCCAAGAAAAGATGTGTTTGAAGAGGGGGGGAAAACAGCAGTGAAGGGACCATTAGCAAACAAGCTAAGAAAGAACAAAAGAAAACAAAAAAATCACAAATACTCAGAAATGGCAGTACTGTCATGACACAAATATTCATGTTCCAAGAACAAAACTATGTTTTTCTCAAGCTTTTCTCCTGGTTTGTTCCTTTTGTTTGTATGTTTGTCTGTGCTCTTACTGTAGTGCAGCTGATATGTTAGAAATTTTAATACAAACTGTAAGACAGTTTAAATACCCCCTACCCCCACTGTGCACCCACACAAACGCGTAGAGACACACAAAAAACCTTTACATGCTCAATTAAACACTGATCTACCTTGGCAGTTAAAATTCAGGTCATGTCTAGAGGAGCAGCTGTATGTGTGTGTGTGTGTGTGTGTGTGTGTGTGTGTCAATGTGTGCAGTTGTGTACATTCTAATGCATGATTGCTGTGTTAGTATGACTGAAAGTGTGTGTGTGTGTGTGTGTGTGTGAGAGAGAGAGAGAGAGAGATAGAAAGAGAGAGAGAGTCTCTAATGAGCTCTCCTGTGCAGCATCTGTGGTCTGTGTCACATCAGCCTTCGTCCTTCTCCTCCTCTAGCTTTTATCCAGTATCGGTAGCATTCGGTCTCTTCACAGCCGTAGATAAAAAACCAGAGCTTTGAAAACAGGAAGCATTTCTGTTCGAGTGTTCATCTTTTAGCTACATACCTGTACACACAGACAGAGAACAGATCAAATATTATGTTCATTGACATCTGATCAGATACATGTCATTAGAGACATTCAGGAGAAACATACGATCATTTTAATAAACCTTTACTGTATTAGCCCTGATACTCACTGCACTCTGTGATTATTATTATTGCTACACTCTAAGAACTCTATTCTACTTTATTCTGCTCTGTTCTATTCTGTTCCATTCTATTCTGATCTATTGCATTGTATTCTCACTCACTCACCTTCACACATTCACACCTGTGGACAATTTGTATCAACCAATTAACCTCTCAGTGCATGTGTTTGGATGGAAGGAAGCTGGAATGTCTGGAGACCTTCACACACCTTCTTAATATGAGGTGTGAGTGCTATCCACTGCACCACTGTGTCACTGTCTATTCTATTCTATTCTGTTCTAATTCTATTCTGTTCTTTTCTATTCTTTTCTATTCTGTTCTGTTCTTTTTCTATTCTGTTCTGTTCTGTTCTTTTTCTATTCTGTTCTGTTCTTTTTCTATTCTGTTCTTTTCTGTTTTATTCTATTCTCTTCTATTCTATTCTGTTCTTTTTTTGTTCTGTTCTTTTCTGTTCTGTTCTACTGTATTCTCTCCTGTTCAGATTTACCTTATTGTCATTGCACATATTTCAGAGCAACGAAATATCCTTCCTGTTCTATTCTATTCTGTTCTATTGTTTTCTGTTTTCTACATAGTTTATTAAATTGGACTCAACTCGACTCAACTCTGGTCATATTTATTTTTATTGCGTTTCACTCCGCGATACTGTACATGTTGTACTGTTCTCTTCAGCTCACTTTAATCATTTTTCAACTCTACGGCACTGTATTTTAATGCTAAACCTCCATCCTCTGCTCTCCTGTTCATTTGACTCTACTATGTTTCACTCCTTGAGCTGCTCTGCATTCCTCTGTTCTTCAATAACTTTATGTGTCTCTGCTCTACTTTGAAGTTTATAGTATGTTTGAAGTTGTTCTGTTATGACAGATTTACTCACTGAACTCTACTCTACTCTGTTCTACGCCGCTGTACTATTTCTGATGTATTCTATTATAACTCCTCACACTCTGATACATCCGTCTCTTTTGCATATCATGACTCTCCCAACTCCTCACAGTCATGGAAACTGCAACATACTGGAAGATTGAAACAAGAAGTAGGTGAGCGCTTTATTCCTCCATCGCTTCAGGTGAAACTTGCCCCAGTTGCCCTGAAAATAGATGTGTTTCAGTCTTATTACCTCACTCTCCTTCCCCGACACTTACTAAATGATGAAGTGGATCTGCACACTCACTCTTTAGGCTTCTTTCCTTCGGTTTTAACCCTGTTTCATCACCCAAGTCTAATGTCTGTGTTTTTTTGGGTTGTTTTTTTTTTTTTTACCGGCATCGTTCTATTTCAAAACATCTTATTGAAAAACATGCTCCAATTTCCATCTGCATCAACTAATGACACCACAGGATGTTCAAGGACTACATTTCATATCAGAATAAACACCTCTCATGAAGCCTTTCTTAATAGCCTTCTTTTCTCCTTGCTTGAAATGAAAACAGAGTTCACTTTGTTCCAGTCACTGAAGATTCAAGCTACCTTTTCCAGAACTGGCTGTATTAGTTTATGATTCAGGCAAAGGAGTGTTACAAGCCGGAAACAAATAGGCATATTAAATTAAATAGTGATGATAAACGCTCGAATACATTGCTCGTAGAAAGCATCAGCAGCCTTAGAGGAAATATAACAACATTAAATTGCATAAAGGACATTTTATATAGCATTTAGCAGCAAGACATGACACAAATTGGGTAAAAATGCACAAAAAATGCCTTAAAAATCAAATGTAGTGTAATAAACAGACAAATTAACTCTGAAAACTTAAATCGACACTCTCTTTAGATGTCTCCCTTTCACACACACACCCACATGTAACGCCTCTAATGAAAATGCCCATCTGTTTGTTTTTCCTAATTACAACACATTTGGCTTCTCCGAACACTAACACAGCATGAATCAAACATATTTTCTATGCACATACAGCATCTCTACTGGAAATATTGTGCATTTGGAAGTCAATAAACTATAAAAAAAAATAATAAAAAAAATAAACATGCCAAATGAACTTATACAATTATTACAATGTAGTTACATACTTAACATGTTGTATAAATTGTCTAAATAGATTAACACTACATCTAAAATATGTCCTGTGTGCCTCATTGTCATTCTGAGGATCTTGGTTGCCCTTCGGTTGTCCACTAGACTCTTTACATCTCTGTATCTGTTGCATTGTTGCTGTCTGTGCTGTGTTGAGAGGAGCGTGTAGTGTGAGGATTATATAGGCAGGTCTGTATATCCATCTTTTCCGCAGAAATATCCAACTGCAGTGAATACAGCACCATCACATCGCCCTTGACAAAACTCTCAGATGTCTTAAACCAGACAAACACACTGTGCATTTAGAGTTTTAAAGGCTGACCTGCACACTAATACACATTGTGGCTGGTTTTTAACCTCCTGGGTAAGAAGGTCAGTCTAATTGAAACCTCAGCAGCCTCAGGACGCTGAATTGTGCTGAACTGTGACATTCACTCAGACCTGATATTGGGTCGCCTCCTTCGCCCTCCAACCTCTTTCTCTGCAGTGCTGTGGCGTTAATGGTCTCATCACTGCAATGCAACCTCTGCATCTCGCCTCCTCAGCTCACCTTCTTGCTCCCAGCTGTCACTTCTGTGTGAGGAAATGTTTAGAGAGACTTTCTTGAAGGTCAGAAAGTTGCTACTGATTGTCCTTGATGTTCTGGTAAATTACAACTTCGAGTCCGTTCAAGTCGTCTGACAGGCAGAAAGTGATGAGCAAGGCTTCTCCGACTTTTGTAAAAGCCCTGTCATGGAGGACTGCAGATATCGCTTGGCAAAGTGAACTGAGAAAAGCCTTGAGAAGTAATTGGCATATGGTGCAGAATTGGAAGCAACTTCTGTCATTGATGTTTGTTTAAACTTTGTCTTTTGGCAGAAGTGTTTTAATCAATTTAGGGGAAACTTTTAAGTGTTATTTATAGTTTTACCTAGTGTTCTAATGAAACTATATGACAGTCTATATCAGTGGACACTAAACTCGATATTGAAAATGTTCATGTCTAGTTAAAGTCAGACCACTGAGCATTTCTCTCTTTCACATGACAATCATTAACTTTTTTTTAATTTTTTTTTATTGCTCACTCTACTAATGTAAATAATCAATATACAGCCTTTTTCCAATGTAGTGCCTTAGGGTACACACATACAGCAATTAAGTGATCATTATTTTTTAAAAGATGAATAATGACTCAAATGCATATAACATTAATCCTTAACATTACAAATCATGTCCTCGCTAATAACCTCATTATTCTCTTCTCACAAAAGCAGCAACTGTGAATTAGTTCACACTGGATGTTGTGGATCTACAACAAAGCTACCTTGTGTGGGGAAATACAATGTGATTAACTTAACTAAAAATAGAGATTTAAGATTCAAAGCGTCTCATGTGTACAGTAAAGAAATACAATGAAAATCGTATTTTGCCGTCTACACTGAATGCCACAAGAGAATAGCATATAAAATATAAACTTCTACTAAGAGAACAATACATAGTGTGCAACATCTGGTAATTGTGTCAATTGTCCGAGGTAAATGCATTTTGCATGTGTAAAACTGCCTGTCTGAGATAAGTGAGATGCTAATGTGCAAAATTGTCAGAGATAAACAGTATGAGCAGTTAGAGATAGCAGTATGATATATGAGAAGCAGCATGATATATAAGGGGCATAGGTGTGAGAGAAAATTAGTATGGTGTAAATATATGTATATAAGATGCATAGACAGTATCACAGTTAAGGTGTAAACACTGTAAACAGTCAGTATGGCAATTGTAGTCTCCTCTCAGCTGTAAAGGAGCCTGATGGCAGATGGAGAAAGAAAGAGTTCCTGAGTCTGATTGTCCTGCATCTTCAGCCTGAGGGGAGGAGAGTGAACAGTGTGTGTTGGGGGTGGATGGGGTCGTTTACTTTAAATAACAAATAAAAACGATCAAATTGACAAAAAAGTCATAAGTATTTTCTGTGTTATCCAAGTCTAGTTTAAAAGATTAAGACCTTCATGCGCATTCATGCAGATTCTGCTTAAACGGTGAAAAAAAAAAAAAAAGAAGAAATATCTAACTTTCACTTCGCTTGTTCTGACTTGTACAATGACACCTTAAACAGTAGTCAACTTAACAACCATGCAACTTCAACTTGAACCTTTATAGACAGGTCAAAGGTTAAATGTCAAACAGGTTCCTGAGGTCAGGATGAAAGGAAATACACAGCTATAAAATCAATAGCCTTAATTATAACAGAACTATAATATCATAAAAATATGTTTTAAAAAAATAATTTTCCTAGATCTACATAAATTGTTCTTTTTACACAAAAATTGAAAAAGCAGGTTCTACTTGACCAGACGTTCTGTCATAGTATACAACTTGAATCTCTACATGCACATAAATGTATATAAAATAATGTAAAACTACTGTAAAATATAGTTAAATCACTTGGACTCATAACCATTTTTGAAGTAAATAAACCAGGAATTAGAAGGTTTAGTGTCACGCTGCAACAGTTCAGATAATTATGTTTTACCGCCATCTAGTGGATGTAACTGGTGTCACATTAGACCCGAGGGTCCAGAACAAGCATGTGTGTGTTTTACATAGCTCATACAAATGTAGAGGTTACTAAGTTCATTACAAGAAGAAACATGATGGAGATAAAAGGGAAAGAAAGAACAATTTATTATAATAAAAAAGAATTTAAAATATTAAAATAAACTTCTGTAGTTTCAACAAAAGTTCCAATAATGTAATGCAGCATGTAGAAAAAAATATATTAAACCTAGAATATTTGATGTTATTCTAATATTTAACCCTAAAATAGTTAAATAACCTACTGATGTAAAACATTTGACAACTTTTGAGCCACAAATCATATCAATAGTACAGGGTTTGTTTTTGTTTTGTTTTTTTCACCATAATCAGATATGATCCATTTAGATGCTCAGATGTTCTATATTGAACATGGAAACACTGTAATTCACAGGGTAAAACAAATGTAGTTTGACAAATGGTAGTGTTTGTAGCTTTTATAAACATCTACCACAACACTGAAATAAATATAATACAATACAATGCCTAATTTTCAATTTTAAAAAAAGCAAAGCAAAACACAGCATAATATGATAATACATGCTAATGATTTACTTAAAGACGTTAAATTTTTGTGTAAATTTAATTTGGAAGTCACCACAAAAACTATTTAAAGGTCTTTAGGAGTAAACTATTTTTCGGTGGAATTAGTGATCTGATGCATTTTGAGTCTTAAATCAGCCAAACACTATATTTAAGAAGACTATAGGAACAGTGGGCTCACCATAGCAGGCACATGGGGAGCAAATAGGCAGGGGGGTAGAGTAGAGTAGAGTAGAGTAGAGTAGAGATACTTTATTGATCCCGAAGGAAATTAAGGTGTCCAGCAGCAGATACACATGACACGCATTGCACAAAAACTACATCCACATCACACATTACACATACATACACACACACACACACACACACACACACACATACATACATACATTACATACATACACACATACATACAAACATATGTACATACATACATACATACACATACAATCATACATACGTACATACATACACAAATACATAGATGCATACATACATGCGTACATACATGCATGCATACATACACACATACATATGTACACACATACGTACAAACGCATGTACATACATACATACATGCATACGCACATTCACTTAACTGTCATAAACAAAAGAAAGTGCCATACTAATAGAGCGCCAATTATTGTAATGAATAACTAAACAAGTGTTAGTACAAAACAAGGTAATAATAAGAGGTGGGGTGAAGGGTGCTCAAGGGCACATTAGCCAAAAACTCCCCCCAGTCCAGAGAATTGAACCAACATCCTATTGGACACAAGTTGATTTTCCAGCCATCTAGACCGCTGTTTAATGTTTATATTATAATTTCAATTTATTTAGTGAAGATAAAAAACAATTTTTTACAACTTTATTCATTGATTTTTAAGTAATACACATATGCTAACAAGCAAAGGAAAATATAAATGCATATAAAATTAATGGATATAAAATTACCCCCTTTTGAGGACAAAAAAAGTGAACAAACAAAAGAGAACAAACATAAATATAGCATATATATAGCAAGGAATGGATACATAAAATAAACCTACAGACACAGTATATGCACTCACATAAGTACTGATACTGGCTTCACATCATGAAGAGTTAAGACTGTAAAGTTAAAAAGACACAAAGAACCTTGTCTGAAGGTCATGTATCTGGAGTGGCCATCAGCTCATATTAATAAGGCTGAGTTTAGAACATTGGAGACGTGGAAAAAACCTGCAGAAGATGTTATGAAACTGTTGTTGTGACTTTTGAGATCTCATCAATAGTAACTTTATATATTTCCAATTTGTAATCCTGATTATGATTCTAGATTATGATTTATTCCGTTATTTAGATTTTTACTTAATTTGTCAGACACTCAATACCAGTTGGTGTGTCCCACAAGAAGGAAAATGGGGAGTGTGTGTGTGTGTGTGGGGGGGGGTCCTTTTTGTAATGTAGTGTACATGTTTTGGTGTGTAATGTTGAATTTGTTTGTTTATTCTCACAAATTTAAAATTAAAATCAATCAAAGCAGTTGATTCTAAAACAAAAATACAGAAAGAGGAAAAAAAAAAAAAAAGACCAGCAGAGGCTATAGTCAGGATTTTTCAAGCTGATAAGGCTAAATATATAACCATATATGTCATGCAAATATAAATAAAGATATTCACATTTACACACAAAACTTACACACAAAACTCATATTTTTATATTTCTGATTTCTGATTTTATGTTCTTCAGATAAAGCATATTGGGAAAGACATAGTGAATATCAAATAATAAAAACAGCCTTTTAACATTATTTGAAAACCTTAATACACGTTTTTTTGTTGGTGAAATCCCTTAAAATTACTTATACTTTATTATAACATCCCCATTTTATGCAATTTGATAGTTTTGTTCTATTTCAGAGTGAATATTGTACTTTTTACTGCATAATGTTTATCTGACAGCAGTAATACAATCCAAACCATATAAGTAAAGTTGTAAAAGTACAGCTGATGAGTGTTTGGAGTGTGTTTAGTACTTCTATTGAAGTCAGTGATCTGAATACTTCCACCTCTGCAGTGCTATAGCTGATTAAAAGACGGCCTTGTTGCAGTTCACATGTTGTCCAACAGGGGTCAGCTGGGGCTTCCGTAGTTGCCTCCTCATGTGGGTCTCCCCCTCAGATGGAGCTGCAGTCCTCCTCCTTCCATTCATCAATCTTCCTTTATTCACAGTGACAAAAGAGACATCAAATAGGGAGGTGTGGGAAAACACAACAATGCATTTCAGAACACAGACACTGGATAATATATGCAAAGTGGGAATAAACTAAACCAATGCAATGTGGGTGTTTGTACGTGGTGGTTCTTGGTTTGCTTTTCTACTTTGCGTGTATTTTATTTACATTTGCATAATGACATTCTAATTGACTTAATGCCACAGTTTTAAAGTTAGTCACGAACTAAAAAAAAACAAACATTTCAATATTATTATATTTTCTCAGACAGAAATTGGAAATTTGTTAAATATTCAACAGCATCATTCAGTTGCAGTGCTGTTGCATCAAAAACTACATTTTCAGAAGTGGGTGAAGGAGGATCTGCGCTCTACACTCAGCAAAATGAACCTGAAATGATCTGTCTCTCTTCTGCCCCACTGTTCGCTGGTTCCCACCCAAATCAAAAGGGGCGAGTTGTGGGGGGTCATGTCTGGCCACCCCTCAGGAGAATAACGGGGTCTCTGTCTGCCCCCCAAACCACCAACGGTTCTCCACTGTCCCTATGGCAACAGCCGAGGACCCTGGAAGGCCCCAGACTGGGGCGTCCAAGCAGATGCCCATAATTAACGTTGCTATTCGGAGGTGTCAGTCCTGCCAGTCTGCCTTACATGGAGGCAGACCCTCTCCCAGACATGTCAGAGGCCCATAGGGCTGGGTGAAAAATGACTGCCCTGCGGTGTGTGTGTGTGTGTGTGTGTGTGTGTGTGTGTGTGTGTGTGTGTGTGTGTGTGTGTGTGTGTGTGTGTGTGT
>JAPSES010000030.1:1200249-1211748 GCA_029822895.1 Maxillicosta whitleyi | reverse complement strand
ATATTATCAGTGGTACCTTTTTTTTTTTTTTTTTTTTTTTTTAAATATGCTGTGTATTTTGTAAATTGAGCTTTATGTAGCCCCCGGACTGTACATAAAACCAGGCCTTCCACACCAGACAACCACTGACACTGACTGACTGTCTGGACGTCTGGCTTCCACGGTTGGCTGACAATGAGATTGCATCTGATCATCAGATACATCCAACCTGAGGATGTGGACTGAAATGTGTGACAATATCAAATATGTCCACAACAACTAAAGATCAGTAGCTTAGAATAAAACTAAAATATTAGCTGCTTCTTAAAGATGTCAATGATTAAAACTAAAAAGCAAAAACTATATGTCACTGATGGACTAAATGTTAAAAGGTTTAACCTCTTAAAACCTTGCATCCTCAATCAAGGACATTACTTTATGGGCTTCCTGCATCATACGTGTTATTCCTTTTAATTTAAACTGGTTGTCCTTATTATGTTCTTACTTTTTTTTTTTTTTTTTACACATTTAAAACAAAATGGAATCAAATCATTCTGTAGTTGAACCATGAATGAAAGAAAGTGTGGACGAGGTTGAAATAACTTTATTTAGCCTTCGGAACATTTATAATTAGTAGTTTTTAGAAACGGTTACAAAGTGCTTATTTCAGGACGATAATTCTAGAGTTATAAAAATGTTCAACAAATAAAATTATCTGTGCTGCAATGTTTGCAATTAGATTTTTTTTTTTTTTTTTTTTTGCAGTTTCTTACCCATTGGTGTCACAGAATAAAATAAAAATGTTGACCTCATTTTTTTCAGTAATAGCTACTGTTCAAACTCCATGTTGTAAGTACTAGTAATCAGTCTAGGAGTCAGGATAACTATGAGGAATTAAAAATGCACGTAAAATAAAATGGTTTAAATCTTGTAAAACCCTGATCACACTTTATATAGAATTCTAAAATTATTTCATGAGCTTTAGTCTTCATCAATCTCTCTCTTATTGACTATCATTTTAGTTCAATGAGTCAATAAAAGACATATTTCAGGTCATATCCAAGAATCACTGATCACTGTCACTTAAGCCTATTGATTTTCTACTAATAAACCCATCTTCAAAGAGAGAGAGAGAAAAAAATAGTCAACCAGTTTGTGGCCTCTTCGACCAGTTTTGACCCCTGTGATTTACCAGTCCACTGAGTTAACACCATCAATGGTTTCCTGCGTCGACAGGTCAACTGATCACTGCTGATTGGGTTAAAGACCCATCTGTCTGATGTCCGGCAAGTGACACTAAAGGTCACCCAATGCACTGTCCGAGAGTCCATGAATTCATCGCCAGCCTGTGGTCACCGGCACACTCCACGGCCCGGGGGGTGGGGGGTCAGCGGTTCACATCACCTCTGACCTGGCCGGCCCTCTCGGTCATCATTACATAACAAGACATTTCCCTTCTCATTGATAAATCTGCACAGGACGGGTGAGTAAAGTGTCTTTATTGGGTTGTTCAAGCCCTAAAACTAAACTGAAGAGGTCAGTAAAAAGAAAGCTGTAAAAACCTATACAAGCTTGTAAATGTAGAACAATGACAAAGCTCCAAGATGGTTCTAATGTTTAGTTTTCTGTTAAAAAACCTGATCAGTTTGTGATGCTGAGTTGATTTTTTGCAATATATATATATATATATATACTTAATACAATATTTCTGGTAAGTTAAGAGACTGAAAAATTACAGGATATAAAATTATACATGACCACATACAATTTATGTCATTGCAATAATTTCTGATGCTAAACTCTTTATTTTCAAATTCACACCCAAATCTGCACCATCCAAATCTTGAGTGAGGGATTAATTCCCACAGGGGTCATGGGATCAGCGAGCCAGACACCGTTTTATGGGCCCTCAAATGCAGGAACATGGGGAGGTGGGACAGGGCCGTCTGGGACTGAGCAGCCAATTATACCCTGGCGAGACACATCACACGTACACGTATGTGGGAATCTTCTGCTGTCGACATCAAAACCACACTGAGCTCGTCACGTGTACAGACGAATAGTCCTGCTTTAAAGGCAATGCTATTATCATACCTAAATGTGTGTGTGCAAATGTCAGGAAATATAATACAGTGAGTCTTTTTGGCTGACAGACTGATTTTTTTTTTAATTTCCACTTAAGATTCTTCCTCTATTTTATTGTAACACAGTGAAATATTTATAATAATCTTATGTAGTGTGTTCAAGCTTCCTATTGCAAGTGTATATCTGTGTTTTTTGTTAAATGCTGGAGGTTTTTTTCCCCCATAAATTATTATGAAATGTTTGATTTAGATTTAGGACAGTGTTTTATATTTTCTATTGAATGTCTGCTGATTCTTTGGCTTTTTATTTGTCTCTTAACATTTAAGGGGGAAAAAAAGTGTTTTTAGATAAACATTTTGACTTTCTTTAATATATATGATGCTCATTTAATCAACCTTTCAATTTCTCAAGTATTTTTTCTACACAAAGCACATTCCCAACCTGAAAATTGTCACAAACAAGAAATAATGAAGATGCAGACTTGAGGAAAGTAAAAACAAAAGAAATGAGATGTGTTAAAAATGTGTTGAAAGAGAAGAACCCTGCAACAAACAGATGATACTGTTGTATATGAGGTTAAATTACACACTAGAGCTCTGTATCCATATTAAAGTTTTCTCTATAACATTTTTGTAGGTTAATATTAAATTGCTGATATTTGCTTCATCGACTAAGGTTAAAACGCTCTCAGTAATTTGCATCCTTGAGAAAATGGAGTGTTAAATGATAATGAAAATGAATACTGACTCATTAAAAACAAGAGGATTCATTAAAAAAAAACAAAAAAAAAAAACAGGGGATTTGTGGACTTTTAGTTCAACCTTTATACTCCTGGAGGCTAAAGTAGATTTGATTCAACATTTGACTGCCTGGCATTAAAAAATAATCACAATTAGAAATACTATAACAATTATGGGTAAAACTCTGTGTTTTTTGTTGTTGTTTTTTTACGTTTACGATTTGCTGTTTCTATATAATTCATGAACTTTTTTACATTTTATTTCTTAATGTTTCAGGTAAAACATCACACGTGGGCTATGGAATAGGGATGTTAATCTTTAAAAAATGGTCCTGTAAATCCTAATGTAGACTTTGCTTAATGGAAAGTGGATTAAGAATGAATTTTTAAAAAATTATTAACACTAAAGAAGTTATTTATACACTCTAAATGTATTAGTGGTTCATATGAGCATAAAGTTCCAATAAAAAAAGCTTATCAAAAACCAGTCCGATGTAATGATTCACCTGTTGTATGAGGTTATAGGGAGAAAAAAGGGATTAAAATTAACTTCTAAATAATCATTTATTTTGTCACGACGTGGTGCAGTTTAGTTGAATGTAGAAGACCTTTTGAAACAAACATCACATGGGCACGTACTCACAAAGAAAAAGCATGTATTGTAAAAAAGTACTTGGAGCCAATTAATATGTAGCCTGTAAACCTGAAAAAAGACATAACTGAAGTGTTTAAACCACCGGTAAATTTTGTCCATTTGTGATGAAGTTTAGTTGACCTGAATGAGGAACTGAATCCACTTTGTGTCAAATATGGACAAGCAAAAGCAAAAAGCAAATATTGCCAAAATCAGACTGAAGTAATGAACTACGTGCCTACAAAGTTGTTAAAATATTAATTGAATATTGACTTAATTAAATTGAATGAATGCAAATTCTTGCCAGATATGGACATGCACACACAGAGTCAAAGCAAATATTGCAAAAATTGGTTTCTTGTAAGTGATCGTGTACTGTTATGTAGCCTATAAAGCAACGAAAAGATAGAATTTAAGTACATTGTTGCCCATAAAGTTGTGATAAAAATATTTTTATGTCTTCTCATAAAATTATTGTGATAATGTGGTATATTCTTGATAAATAAAGTGTAACTTTGACTCATTGTACCTGGTCAAAGGTGAATACTGATGTGTATAAACAGGAATAAAAAGGAAAACGAAAGGCACAGAAATCACCAGTGAATTCTGTGAATATGTGGTGTTTTACAGAGCTGTAAATAGTACTTTTTGTCCAATATAAACACTTTGGAAGGAATAAGAAAAATCAGTTGGAAATAACCGATAGTGTGTTATTATGTGGCCTACAGAGATGTTAATAGATATTTCACTGTTGCTCATAAAGATGGAATAATTATGTTTTCAGACACATTACTGTTTTTATCACCTTTATCAGTTACATAATAATACATGATGTTTGTAGTATTTGCTTTTACTCTGTGAGCAAAAAATTAATTCAATACTCCACTTGGTACAAATAAACAACTGGTCTTTTAGACTGATTATAATATGTGTGATCATAAAATGTAAAGTTGACAAAAAGTAAATTCAGTGTTTCATTCAGTTCAACTAAACCCCAAAATTCAATGAAGATTTAAAACTTCATATAACCCAAGGTTTTTAGTTTATTTATTTATTTATTTATTTATTTGTAACTTCATCAACGAAACAACACACAATTCATGACTTCAAACTGATTTTGGCAACATTTGCTTTTAATCTGTGAGTATATATTAAGTTTGTGTTTGACCAAAAGTGGATTCAATGCTTTAAAATTACCTGTTAATTTTGTGCAGATGTTCTCTTTTTGTGAAAATGCAAATACTGTGTTCTCATTAATTAATAAGAAAGAAAGAAAACAGCTTAAAACATGCAAATGAAAAGAAAAAATGCAACTAAGACAAAACATTGATTCGTATTTATGGTGGAAACTGTCTTGATTTTCACTGTGGAATAAATAACTGCAGTGTGTTTATCTAAACTTGTGCAGTTTCTTTCTGCCTCTCACATGTGTCAGATAAAGGCTGCTGTGGGTGTTGATGACAGACACGCACTGGGCCTATCTATTTATCTGCTGCTGCATTTCAATACAAGGTGACGAACTCTCCCACGGCGGGGAGTGCGCGCCTTTTTGGAATTAGCCACGCGGCACGCCTCGCATAGTAATGCTGGCTCGCGCTTTGAGCTTGAACTTGACCGGAGGAATGCGGCTCGTGGGAACGCAGGCTCGGGGGTGCCCTCCTCTATTGACGGCGCACAGGTCGGTGTCAGCTCTGATTATCATAAAACCCAGCCGGCCTCAAATGAAGGCACGAGGACCCGGGCTCGCTCTCCCTCTTTCGCACCAGGCAGAGGAGGAATTAACAGGTCTCCGCACGAGCCTGGACGGTAAGACCACAGACCCTTTACTCACTTTAGTCCACACCCTCAACAATGAAAAACAGCTTTTTAGTCACATATTGTGTAGAATTTTACCGGTTTGTGTTTGTTATATGGCAGAATAAGTAAAAGTTGCGGAAGTTTTACTATTAAATTGCGTAAAAATATAGAAGAACGCATGTTTGTAGTGGTAAAACTATTGAAGAATAATAATAATTTTAAAAAACACTTTCTAATTGGAGTCACAAATTACCTTAGTCTATACTTAATTTTAAATTTAAAAATTTTATTTATATTTTTTTTTTTTTTTTTTTTTTTGCTCATGAATGTGACGAATCCTGACTTTTACTGCACTTTTTCTCTGTATTGCAATATCTGAAAATTTCAGTTGGACAAAAGAATTATAATAGTGCACTTTCTTAAAATAACAAATGGAATCCTATGTAGGATATGAAACATAATGTTAAAAATTTTGCTTCTGAATCTCATAAAATATTTAATCCAATAGTAGGCTAAACTCTGAAATTAATCTGTCATCGTTTTATGGGATTTTTCACTGTGGTTTTGTCCTTAAATATGCAAGACTGGAGAACTGTAAAAGTCTGATAATAATGAAATACAGCAATATTCTATGTCATTATTTCTAAATCAGATAAGTGATTTGTTTAAAGGACAATAAATCTGAGATTGAGTGAAGTGTTTGATTGAATTCAGTTCTTTAAGGCCTCTGAGTTTTACACTAAAACACTGTACAGGCAGTTCATATGAGGACAAACCCATCGAGGCCTGGAAAAAGTCTAACATTTCTAAGTAAATAAATTTGTAGTTTCCCAGATCAAATTTTATATTGGACCTGACTTTACATTTTTCTGATTCTGCTTATAAACAACATTTTTTTGTTTTTTGTTTTTAGAAAATACAAAGTTTCTGATAAAGGAAATGTATTTGTCTTACATTGTTGCTTGATTTATTCATCTCACAGTTCTCTTGTATTACACTGAAGTTTTATAAAAGACAGAAATCAGTAACATTTCATTGTTTTTTTGCTTTAAATTACATTCTGTATGAATCCACTTCAGAGTAATCCACAGATAAGAAACAAACCTAAAATCCAAAAATATCCCACGTTAATAGAGTATATGTAATTTTACAATGTATTATATAATATCATTTCTTTTGTTCTCTTAGCAATACAAAAAAAATTGTATCAATAATATAAAATAATAATGCATCAATAATCTATAGAATATACCCCACACAATTAGATACTAATGACTTAAATAAATCAGATGACAAACTCTCTAAATGTTCGGAAAGTAAATGAACAAATTGCTGTATTATACCTACCCAATATTTATATCTAAATTCATCTGTAGCCAATGTGTCTCCTCAGTACAGGACATTGTTCATTTTTAATGTGTGTTTCATACAATTTACTGTAAAATCTCAATGAATCCTGTTTAAATTACATGAAAAGTGATGCTGTTATCAGCATTCATCAGGTTTTAGTTCACTTTACACAGAATGTGGGATGAATGATGACTGTAAAACATTTGTAGCTTTAGGAATAAATACCATTACACTCAATAATAATAATAATAATAATAAATAATAATAATAACAATAATAATAAAATGACAGTATACAATATTAAATGTTTAAGTCTTAGCCTATGTGTTACAGTTTCTGTTAAATATTTAGTTGTTTCCTCCATTTAGTTTATCTCAGTTCAACAGGTTCTTTTGTGTAGTTAAAACTAATAAATACACATAAATAATGCCCAGAATTTCTCACAACAACCTCCTCTTTATGGAGTAAAGAGGATAATAAAGCCATAGTTTCTTAATCTGGCCTTAATGTCATTACCTTACATTACATGGCTTTCCCTAAAAGTCTAAACTTCACCACATTACTTCTTTATTATTAAAAATAAAAGTAGACATTATTTATTTTATTTTATTTTTTGTTTTGTTTTAACAGGAGCATAAATGTGGATTCAACTGCAAAGTCGATTTTATTTCACAAATGAAGAATTTGCCAATACGTTTAATTCGTCCTAAATCTCTTATTTTCCTGAAAATGAAAACACGTATCAATGCAAACACTTATGCAACTTATTGGTGTAAAAAATTAAATAGTATAATTGAATTTGTTTTTATACTAAATTGTTGCGTCTTTCTTATACCTGTTGTTGTCTCGATGTGGTGGTTTTGTTCGTTTCCACCAAGGAGTGTCGCTGTTTCTGCATCCTGTGTGATGCATGGTACTGTATCCCTAACTGTATTTCTTTACTTCACACGTGTGCGTATTAAAACGAGTCACGGGCTGCAGCACATCGTTTAATT
The DNA here is from genome assembly GCA_029822895.1 of Maxillicosta whitleyi. Classification (NCBI taxonomy): domain Eukaryota; kingdom Metazoa; phylum Chordata; class Actinopteri; order Perciformes; family Neosebastidae; genus Maxillicosta; species Maxillicosta whitleyi. The sequence continues at coordinate 1,204,169 of JAPSES010000030.1, read as the reverse complement.
TTAACATCCGAGTCGTTAAAATTCATTTCTCCTGCAGCTGAAACAGCCACAATGTGCCGAAATGTGCAGGAAGTAGTGAGTGTGTTTATGATTGGTGTGTAAATAGGCCTGTCAGTCTCGGCTGGGTAATAAACAGCCTGTAAGCACCTGCAGACATACACAAAGAATATGTTATTATGGGATATATCATACCGTGAACGCATCATTTTCTGATATATTTTACCCAAAGTTATCATACACTGACAAACCCCAACAATATGGTGTAAAATCTGTCTATTCAGCTTCTTCTGTTGTTTCCTGAACCCAAAAGGATTTAATATATGTGTGTGTGTTTGTCTATATTAATGTTACTATTAAATGACTTATTTTTAATGAATATTGAAATTTATTAGAGTTTTTAGGCGAGCAAAAATCATAACTATAACTACTATATTGATAAATCCTTCCATGTAGCTCAGGTGATATCACAGAAACCACGTGAAAATATGCATTTCGAAAAAATTAGATTCCCTTTGTCTATATATATTTTAAAAATATAGTTAAATGTATTATTCTGCACCAAAATACTGATTTAATTTGGGTGCAGACAGTGAGGCTGCAGGATTATTTAGATGTGACTGTGTATTATTTAGAAATAAAACCAACATCAACCTACTTTTAGGCTATTTTATATCCCCACCTCCCACACCTAAAAAAAAAATTATAGGGCTTGTTTGACAAATTTGATAGGCCCTGAGCCGGCTGTACTCCCTCCTCCTCTTCCTCCTCCTCCATCCTCCTCCTCCCCTCGCCTCTCCCCGTCTGCAGCCGCAGCTCTCACTACATATACTGTCTGACCCGCTTTATCCGGTAAGAGAGGATTTATTTTTAATTTTTTTAAGCAAAATATTTAATGCATCTTAATGTAAATGCAGCAGCTAAAACACAGGGCGTCGGTTCACCTTTGCTCCGTACAGGATGTGGTTTTTTTTTTTTTTTTATTTTTTTTTTTAGTTATTAAAATCCTCTTTAATATTTTTGATGGAGTACAGAAAGAAGAAGGAAGCATTTCTGGGACAAATCATGATTTATACTGAATTATATAATTTTTTTGTAAAGCAGAGGATCTTTGTGGACATGATTTTTCGGACTGACCTCAAGTTATTTGTAAGTAGCCTATAGTTACACATGTGCAACATATACTGTAGCACGTGTGTAGGCTGCACATGTGTTTTATTTAGCTTGAACCTATTTTGTTTAATATCTAATTAGACACAATGAAACGAAAAGACAATAAAATAGCTTTATGTGAAGTTATTTTAAAGACTATAATTATCATTTAGAATCATCCGTGGAATATAAATGTCTTCAACTTATATGATGTTAATTACAGAGCATGTATCAGCACTGTAAATTAATTAAATTTAGGATATTGTCATACTATACCATATATAGAGGCCTGTCACTGAATTCCTGCCAAAACTTTAGCCTAATTTTTCCACATGCATTGCAGCCTGTCAATTGGCCTGATTTTTGGGGGGCTATACAAAGTGTGGAATATTTAATGAGGATCTTCGCTGTCTGTGCTCATCTAAGAAGTAGTATTCATTTAGTAGTAGAGGAGGAGGAGGAGGAGACGAAGGAGGAGGAGGAGGTGGACGAGCAGGAGGCCCCAGGCAGCGCTGCAGTGCAGAGTTCAGCAGGGAGATATTGTTGTGAGCCTGGGAAAGTGTAGCGGGGCTGACGCCAGACTCTGTTGTGCAGGTTGGGGGGACTTCGAGGATCCCAGACCTGATTGTCATGTAAATTTTTTCTCCGGCACGTTGTTGAACTTGTTGTTGACTTCTTTCTTTTTCTTTTTTTTTTTCTTTCTTTTTATTTTCTGAAGGGGGGGGGGGATGATGGGTGGGAGAAAGCGGCTGGGGTGGGAGTTGATGGTGGGGGGCTAAATTTTCCCTGTCACTTGTTTGTGGGAAATCCATTTGAGGACACACACATACACATACGTGCACGCACTCTCTCTCTCTCTCTCTCTCTCTCTCACACACACACACACACACACACATATGGACATCTCGTTCAACAGAGCCATGCAGTTACTGTTAAATGATGCATAGTTGGAGGGTATTTCTTTTAGCATATGCTGCTGCTATTATTCTATATATTTGTATAAGTGTGCATGTAGCATAAATATGTAAAAAGAAAACTTGAGTCTTCAGAGATCTTTTGCAAATGCACTTCATTAATTATTTAGGTATATATAGAGAAATATGTCAGTGCCCTATATTTTGCATTTTTTCCCACAAACACATGTTTTAAAATATTATAATGATAATATCCTGTATATGATATACTGGAATAATTACAGTTTTTCTTCATTTATAGGCCTACATATGAACATGCCACTGTAGCATGCAAGTAGTAATACAAGCACACACGTGTACTTTGATGCTTCGATGGCGCATGCTCAGGAGCGAAAAGTCCTAGCCATCCAATGAAAATGAGCACAGCTCTCATGCTAATGCAACACATAATGATTTTTTTTATACACTGTCTGGTCCTTCTTGGCGTTTCTTAAACCGCGGGAACAGAGCAGTTTGGTGTAAGTTCAATTACAGGATGACAGCTGCAGAGGCCAACGCAGATTAGATCTCCTTATAAATGATACTGAGTAGAATAGGATTCATACAGTAGAGTCGGACCTGTGCTGCAGCCTGACAGGAGAGCTGCACCTCCATGATACTAACAGATTGCCCATGCGCAATAATCAGATATGTAACTGCTATCTGATGCAAGCTTCGTTTGGAAATCCAGGGTGTATAGCTCTCTTCTCTTTTATTGGTTTGCCTGCACACACACACACATACACACACAAACACACATACACTGATTCCAGCACCTTTAAATATCCTTTCAAACTTTCAGAGATATTACAAGTTGCTATTCGGGTCTTGTTTCTGCCACCGGCTTCTTTTATCAAAGGTTGCGATTGTTATCGTGCAAACTATCTCATCTTCTGGGCCCAGATATCATTCATATCATAATATCACTCTCGATAAGGTTGCTTATACCCTGAATATGCTATCAGGATTTGGCAATATGGGCTAGACGGCCTGTTTTGCACCAAGGATGAAAACCTTGGATTCCTCTGCTTGGTGCATTTACAGATGTTTTTAGTATTAACACAAAATAAATGTTATTTACTGCGTGGAAGAATCAGTGAGTACACGTTATATGTTCTTACATGTAAAACGCATGAATAAAAAATATGGGAATGCTACAGTAGGGAAAAAAAACAACTTGCATATCTGATAATAAATTCACAAAATATAGAGATGGATTTTGTAAATCTTAATATAAAATGATTTGTCTGGATATTTTAATACCTTGAAGTGTTTGCGCGTAAAATTGTAAAACGTGCTTTTGACGCACAACCTTTTTAAAAATAAAAACGAACTTTAGAATGTCTATCATTTCAGTTCCAGTTAAAAGCATTTTGAAGGTGACATGTTCACTCCAAATAAGTCTTAAACGCTGCAGGATAGATTATTATTAAGGTTTTAAGAAGTTTGTGTTCCTGTTAAACCGTGCGTACAGGATCATTAAACTCATTCAACTGCGAGATCAACTGAACACCCACAGAGATGATATGAGTGTAGTTTCCTGCATTTTTTGAAAAATTAATAATATACAAAGATGCAACTTCAATAGCCTGTTATGTATTTTTTATTTTCCTTGACTCATACCTGGGGTACTTCTGTTTTAATTTCGTATTTGAAACATTTACGCACTCCATTGTGACCGATGAGGATAATTAGTGAATAAAAATTCATTTTGGAATAGCTTAATAATTTCAGATTCCCGCCTCTCTTTGCCTCTCCCTCTGTCCTCTCTCTCTCCCTCTCACTGAGGCGGCGTGGTGGGGGGGGGGGGGGGGGGGG
>JAPSES010000030.1:1171460-1186864 GCA_029822895.1 Maxillicosta whitleyi | reverse complement strand
GACTGTGGGGTCGCTTGTTGGGGGTGGTGGGGGAGAGGTTATTATTTGAGGAGGGGGTGTGTGTCTGGTTTTAGAAGGAACCATTAATGAGGGACTTGAGGGGAGGGGGTAGTTTGTCTGCATTCGCATTTGTGAACATGTGTCTGCGTCTCGTTCATTTGCATAGAGCGATTAGGGCGTCCATATGCTGTGCAGCAAAGCAAATTTAGCTACAGTGTTTTGCACGCCTCTGTAGGTCTCTAACATGCATTTGTACTGCTCTACATTATCTGTTTGAGAGACCAGAAACATGCTCTACCCCATCTCTCACAATAACATTTAAACACTCCTACTATACAGAGCCCGCATGTTAGTTGCATCACCGTTTCTGTCCATTATACCAGCCAATGAGAAGATGTGAAGCGCCTTCGAGCCAATGACAAAAGGTAAAAGAAGCAGGAAGAGGAAGGAAGGCAAGGGATATCATGAGTTTACCCTTGATGTGCTGGTGAAAAAGAATCAACAACACAGCTTCAGTAGAGTGAAAGAAGGGAAAGCAGCAGACATAAAGGAGAGGAGGAATGAAATTAGACTGTGAAAAACACACCGACTTCCACATGTCGTGCACCAGAAGATAGCGAGGAGAGAGAGAAAGACATAAGATAGTAGATTATTAGCCATAAAAAAATACACCCTGTTTTGCATTTTCTTTGTTTGTGCTCGCCCGCCAGTAAGAGATGAGATTTGCAGGTTAATATAAGAATTAAGACGGAAAAGAGCAGTCACGCCGCCACTTAAAAAGAATAAAGTCATGAGGCTGAAAAAGTCAGACATCCAGACAGAGACACAATGCAAATCTCCATAATGTCCTCTATGAATACTGCTGTGTCCAAAACCTGATAGTCTACCGCGCTGGAGGTCTGAGCCCAGAGCGTGGGAATGTTAGGAGAACATATGCAGAACAGTCGGCCGCTGGCGAGACGGCCTTGCTAGCATGAATGCTGTTGTAGCAGGTGAAAGAGGACCCTAGAGTTCATGGGTCAAGGCCAGCAGAGGGGCTGTCTGGCTCATGTGTGTGTAGAGCCACTTGGGTTGTCGTCTGGGTCTAGGAGGATGCTAATGAAGTTGCCAGGCTGTTTGATAAGCAGGGCTGTCTTTTGTTAGCTTAGTCTGGTTGTTCAGTGAAGACCAGACTGGGTGTAGACTTGGACAAGAGCTCCTTCATCATCTGTAGTCGTAGCAGAGTAGCAGACAGGCAGATAGACAGGCAGCCTAAAGTCAGACCTCCCCTGCTGAAAGTGTGATTGTGTTGTCTGCAAGCCTTTTCTCCCCACATCTCCGCTTTCTCTGACATTTCTTCTCTGACTGACACGCTGGTCTCGGGCTCTGCAGTGTGGTGCCTGTCTTTGTTTCTTTCTAGATTGATGGCAGCTTTGTACCACAACTACACGTTTCCCTGAAGGAGGAAATCATAGAGTACACTGGTTTAGAGCATATGTGTGACTTCTGTTAAGTCAAACTGGAAAAACTAAAATATTATTTTTCTAGGTGTCATATTGGATCAACACCAACGCTTAACTGATCTAAAGTATTGGCAGATAGTGCAGGTGATCTTGTCAGGTGTAATAGCATTAGATCAACTAATTAATCTGCTATATAAATGTCAGCATAATCAGTGACAAAAAAGGACATGAAACTGCACAGTGGAATGATGCTTCCAGTTGTGAATTTTATTAAGGCTTTAAAGATTTAACTGCTGGTGGTTCTTCATTAAGATAAGGTGCCAAATGCTACTTTGGAATATCATCAGTCCTAAACCAGTGAGGCTAATGGGATTTTCAACAGACAGGAAAATATTCTATCTGTATTTTAAGTGCAGGTTTGTCAGTTATATGTAACAGCATTACAGAAATTATTTAAAGAATCTGTTTCTAATTTCAGTGAATAACACTTATGACTGCTACGAACTGAACAACAGTATTGACAGTAAATATAAAAATAGATTTGTTCTGGTGAAAAGCTCATACACTGTTGCCCATAAAGTTGTAATAAAATACTTTTAGCTCTTCTAATGAAATTATTTTGGCAATGTGTTTTTTTTTTTTTCTTGATAGATGAAGTGTAACTGGAACTCGTGTAATCATTATACCTGGTCAAAGGTGAGACTGATGTGCATGAACAGGAATAAAAAGAGGGATATGTGTGAAAATAAAATTATTTCAACTTTATGGGTAATTGTGAATGTAGAATATAACAGGTGGAAATGTGAGGGTAATTTATTTGACAACAAAGATGGAAATTCAACAATATTTTGTGTCTGAAGCCAAGTGGATCTGACCTCACTTTAAAGTGTGGGTTTTAGTATCGATGTTTTTAGACATTTCAACTTTATTACCAAGATTAAAACATTTCTCAGAAAATCAATGAAACATAATATTTGGACAATAATAGATGGCACTATAGTGATGAAATTATTCAAAAAGTTATTATTTCTTTTACATGTTTAAAATTTTGCATTTAGACCCATTCCTCTATTTAATACACATACACACATTTATACACATCAGTAATCACCTTTGATCAGGTACACTGAGTCCAGTTCCACTTTATTTATCAAGACTTCATTACATTGTAAGAATCTTTTCATGAGAAGAGGTACAAATATTGGATTCCAACTTTATGGACAACAGTGCATAAATATGTGATCAAAGCAAAAACAATCAGTGGCCAAAGAGCTGCATTGTTCTCCAAAAAACAGTGGACGCGTGTTCTTTTATTATGATGATGAGCTACAACAGTATTGTACTGTCATGCAGCCTCCATCTTAAAAAAAAAAAAAATACTAAAACCTTATAGGCATATAAAAGACATTGATTTCAGTAAGTAAATGAATCTTCACCCAAAAGAAGTTCCAAATAAATGTACTATTTACTTAATAATAATAAAAATAATAATAATAAAAAATCAGTATGTAAGTGTTTGTTTAGGATGTGAGGCCACACACAATAAACTTGTCTGTTTTCTATCACTGATTTTGGTTTCATCCAGTATGGAGGGAAAAAAATTAAATAACACAAGCCTTAATCTTTGCACGCTTAACATATAAATATGATTTTTACCCAGCAGGGTGCAGATGCGTAGATCCTCAGACGACTTTCTCAGTCGGTATTATGCATGCATTTTCTGTCGTTGTAAAGGACTGCATGCGTAAAGGTGCATTACTTAGGGTGTCCCTTTAAGAGAGAAAGCATTACCTCATCAGGAGCAGTGTAAAGGAAGGAAGTGAGTGAATGGGTGAAGGAGCGCAGTGCTAACTCTCTCCACTCCTTTATGCCTGTGGGTGCAGGCTTCATTAGCTCCACAGAAAGGGACAGCTCCCTCCCAGTCCCCTCAATAGACCCATAGACCTGTCTCACTGGCGCAGGCTCGGCCTCAGTTGGGAGTGTGTGTGTGTCAAAGTGTGTGTTTGTGACTGCGGTATCCATGCGTGTTTGTATGTGTGTTCCCGGCCCATTCACACACCACCAGGCCTCATAGTTTCTCACTCATGCCTAAAGGAAGCCGGGCATTGACACTTTTTTTTTGAGATGCACATTTCTCTCGCTCTCTTTTTGTCACACATTCTCTCATTTTCCCTCACATGCTTTCCATTATTCCCCATTTCACAATTTTTCCTCATTGTGTTGATTCTTTCAGTTGCTTTTTTTTCCTCGCTCAGGCTCAGATCTCTACAGAACTGCACAGTCAGTAAAGAAACATGTGCAGCCTGTTTTACATTGTGCTTCTTTATTCTCCTTCTGCGCCATCAGGACAGTTACTTGTAACTCTTTGAGTATTTGTAGCATTTACACTGTAAAATAATCATCTGTTTCACAAGATTCCCACTCCTACCCATTAGAATCTATTCTACAGTATTTAAGGACAGATAAATGACTACAGTGTTTGGTGTATTTACTCAGCTGTACATAATTCACTTCAGATTTGTCAGATTGATGTTGTTACTTACTTTCACTGCACATTAACTATCCTGTATTATAAGACTTTTAACCAATTAAATCAGCTTTTATTCATCGCACTGTTACAAGAAACACACAGGCCTGTATAATAATAATCTGCCATTTAACTGCCGTTGACAGATTTAGCAATCCGCTATAAATATTTCTGTCTGCAGTAAAACACTTTCTAACAGTCATGATGCTTTAAACCATCTTGGGAATAGACTTGACATGATCTGAATCAAAATCCAGACACATAGGATGGTGCGAAAGAGGAAGGGAGGGTCTTATTGCTCCTAATTCTGCTGTTGCACCCCTGTTTCCGATCAGGCGGCATGAGCAGACAGTTATTCACGGTCCTAATTAAGTGAGGGGGGGGGGGTACATTCAGTACAGTAAATATGGAGGCAAAGGCTGGTGAAGATGATTAGCATAAGCTGCCATTGCGTTCTCTTCTTGTTTTTGCGGTGCATTAATGAACAGCGCGTGCATCAGTCGTGATTTGCTGGTGTGCATATATAACACACACGTATCTATACAGTCTGTAATTGCACAGTAGTGTTACAGGTTACACTGTAATATGTACGTAACAGTCTGTTCATGTGAAGCAGTAAAGCTGGGAACAAATATATAAATATATATTCCTCAACAGAACTTTGTGTGAATATTTAGGTTGTCTGTTCGTGATTAGTTATTCATTTTTTTTATTGATACTGAGGCGAGTTCGGGTCACGTCTCCTGGGTTTTGACAACTCCAGTAAAGGTAGAGTGGGGAAAACTTTGTTATACCTGATGAGAAATGCAAGGTTTGACTCAGAAATAGAAGTCTCCATAGTGAAGGGGAGAGAGAGAGAGGGAGAGAGAGAGACATAGAGACGCAGTGAGAGAGAGAGAGAGGGTGAGCATGAGAAGGAGGAATGAGAGTACGATACTGTGGCCTGGTTTGTGGTTCCAGAGGGATAGAGACACTTTCGCATTTCCCCAGCAAAATGAGAGCTTTTTTTTTAATACATACACACACATACACACACACACACACATACACACACCTTGTTCCCTCCTTCTGAGTGAGCCAGGACTAGTTTCATGTGGCTTTGTTGTTGAGGCAGCAGGAAACTTATTGCCCCAGATTTAAAGCAAACCCCCTGCACACATGCAGCAGTTCACTGTTAACACACTTCAACACAAAAATTCTTCCTTTTTTTTTTTTTTTTTTTTTTTTGCATGTGCATTATATCTTCACTGTGAGCAGTACAGCAGTGTGTGTGTGTAGGGGTGTATATATGTATGTAACAGACAGCCTGACCTCTGACCTTGTCCTGCTGTGAAGCTTTCATTCCCATAAGCTGGAGGCTGTGGTTGTCTCTGTACACTCAAACACCGTCACACAACCTCTCTCTCTCACTCATATACACACACACACACACACACACACTGCTCTGTTGGTGTAGTTGTTGCTCGGCCACCCATTCAGGGCTCAGTCACGGCCACTTAGAGCGCAGCAGACTCGAGGATTCAGACGAGCTGTGATCCAATGACATGTATTTATAATGAGGGGGCTGCAGGGACGTCTTTGTTGGATGGACACAATGTCAGCATAAGGGTGTGTGTGTGTGTGTGTGTGTGTGTAAGTGTGGAAGGGGGGGGTTAAATACTGAAAAAGGGGGAAATGGAGGGAGAACGCACACACACACACACACACACCCCTCATCACACATACACTTTCTCTGTTTTGTACTCCTGATTTTTGAAGTTACCATGAGAATTCATCTAAAGACTGACCTTGAGAAAGAGTTTGTGCAGCGTATTGTCTGTGGGAGAAGTTTCAATAGTTGTCAAGTCTCAAATCATGTCAAAGCAAGTCTTAACTTACATGTGAAGCTTTCGGCGGTAAGTCTTTAATCAAGGTCTTCTGTGTGTCTGAAAGGAAGCATTAAAATGACAAAGCATTTAAACTTATTTATGTCAAATCTGTTAACTTGTTTATATACGACTACGCCTTTTCAATGCATGACTTGAATAATGCTGTATTTATGAGGTGTGGATGTTAGTCAAACAGAGACTACACTTCAGATGGATGTGGATGCTCTTCTTTTGTTTGTTTCCGTTTTCTATTTTTAATGGTTGCTTGATGTGTGAATTCTCCGGTAGAAATTGTTATTTAATATGATTATACTCTGCGCGATGACAATAAAGGTATCTATTTGCATTTGGAAGTGTCAAGCTGAGTATCTGAAAATTCCACCACAAGTATTGAAAAGCCAAAGAAAAGTCAAACTTTTTGGATGAAATGAGGATAGTAAAGATCTTGTGTATAATACACAAAACAAATTCACTCAAAAAAACTGTTCTATCCAGTGTGTGTGTGTGTGTGTGTGTGTGTGTGTGTGTTTCCTTGAGAACAACACAGTTACCTCATTTAAGGATCTGTAATCTCAGAACATTGTAGCTTTTCTATCGTTTCCCCTGATTTTTTCCTGAGATATGAAGCAGAACCTTCACCTAGAGCTTTGCAGGTTGCTCTATGTGTGTGTGTGTGTGTGTGTGCATACGTGCGTGCTGTGGAGACGTTGCTGCAGGTTCCCCTCTGCATACATTAGCTGGTTGTTGGGACAGTGTGGGCTGAAGAAGAGCCCTGGAGAGCCCTACAGGCTCAGGAAGGCCCCTCATAATTTCCCAATGTCTGAAACAGCACATCTATCCAGGGACTGTAGTCTAGCTCTGATCTCCTCAATCATAACCAGCACCCCCTGCAACCCCCACCTCAGCTCTCTCCTCCTCTAGACAACCCACGCACACCTTGACTTTCACTGTCCATCAGTCTGCAGTGTTTGAGCAAAATGAAAAACTGGCTATTTTTAGACACAAACCTGAAGTAAATGAAGGGTGTAAAAAGGAGAATATGTAGCCAGCATTAAGGTTTTTACTTGGTAGTTTAGTTTTACTGCATGGTCATGATTAAAATAGAGACAAATCAGGATTACCTCTTATCTGTACTTGTCAGATCCTCATCTTGTTCATTCATGATGTTGCAAAACCAGACAGCAGAACAGTGTCTGGGGCTGTAGCAGAGATTCCCTTCAGGCGTAATTGTGGGGTTCCCTACTGACTGTGTGTCCTCTTGATGCTCAGCCTTAGAGGTCAGAGGTGGACGAGTGTAGACTCAAACACAGACAGATATTGGTAGTCATGAGGAGGGAGTCTCCTCTCCCATCCACCCCCTTTTTCCTCAGTGTAAAACTGCTGTGTCAGACCTGAGACATGACACACAAATACAGTGTCATATCAGCGTGACAGATCATATGTGGATATGTTTCAGGCATTGGCCCCAGTCTTAATAACCCCCTAATGTAAACACATGTTTGTTTTTATCATTTTTATGGTGTGTCTAATTGTCTCTGTCTTCTTTTACAGATGGGTGGCGTGTTGGAAAAACACTGGATGAAATGTTTTTTACATGAAGATGAGGATGTTTTCTTCAGTTTTTGTCTTTTTTGTTGTTGTTTTGTTTTGTTTTGTTTTGTTTTTGCTGGGACTGGACTAAACAAATGTCAATGTTCTATTTATGTTCTGCTATTTTACTGCTCATATGCATATTTTAATTCATATTTTAATTACATTGCAATTAAAGCAAATGTGGTGCTTAATTTTTCTCAATGGGTCCATTGTGGTTTAATTTTTGACACCGTACATAATATTTATTTTTACAGCTGTAGTTAAGATTATGTTTTTTTAATAACAGTCTAGAATCAAAGTATATATTTTTCTACTGTTTTTAGAAATACCCTATTTATTTACTTGTATTTATGACTTGAAACATATCATGAATGTATCATTTGAATTATGTGAAATTTCAATAAAGAGAAAATTAATTTTAAATCTTTCGTACAAATATTTATTAATAGTGTGTGTGTGTGTGTGTGTGTGTGTGTGTGTGTGTGTGTGTGTGCATATCCATTAAAAAGAACAGTGACTGTCATTTTTCTTCTGTGAATTTATTACATTTTCAGACTTGAATTATATTGTAAAATATCAAACATTCAAGCTTTTAATTCTCTGCAGTTCTTTTACATTTTGACGAAGCAAAAAAAAAAAATCTGATGACATTATCATAACACACTTTGATTAAACACAGTGATTCAGCAGCGGAAAGTATCTTAGCAATTATAGATGGTATTTGAACACAAATGATGGGTTTTATAAAAAAAAAAAAAAAATTAAAAGAATTAAAATATATGTATACTTGGGTATGATAAAACAATAAAATATCATTTCCACCTTTATTGCTCTTAGCCTCTTCTGGTTGAGCATTATGATTGAATTGTATTTATTTATTGTGTGCCAAAATGTATTGCGAAATAAAAACAAATTGCAAACCTAAAAAATAATGGTAATTAATTCATCAGCTCGATGCTGGTGATGCTGGAGTAAACTACTGTACAGGCTCCTCAAAGAGGAATAATTAATGCAAAATATGAACCCTGACCCACTTTTGATTATGAATAGTTGTCTGTTAAAAATGTCTGTATGTGGCTTAGTTTAGCCTTGTCCTTCTTCTTCTTCTTCTTCTTTTTTTTTTTTTTAATGAGAATTTAATTTGAAACAAATGCGATGGCGGCCTAAAATTAATCTATCCACAGATCTAAAGAGCCACATATTTTATCTTTAAGAAAATAAAAAGCTTTTATGGAAAATTGTGTTTTATTGTCTCCGGCTAAAATCAAAAGGCAAAAACCTGTATTTGTGTAGAAACATTATATCCCCTTTGCCTTCCTGTCAAATAAAATATAGGCCTACACCAAAGTATGTGTATTTCTAATCACAGTAGGTAAATAGTACGGATATTTTCTTTACATTAAAATGTGGGTTCAGTGAAAAGGAAACTGAAATACAAAGAAAAAGAAATCAGGTTTTAAATGGCTGACAGAGACCATTGTTTTGGAGCTTGGAAAGAGGCAGAGGGAGTGAGCAGCCATCATCTGAATAAATGTAAATTGGCTCTGCCTCCACCTGGCATCATGCCAAGTATCTATAGCAACCACATCTTCTAACAGTTTCCGTCCATCCCTCCCTCCTTCACTCTCTAATTAGACCTCTATCTTCCCTATAGCTCCTTTCTTCTCCTGCTCTTTTGGGGGGTGGGAGGGTGGTGGGGGCGTTCATCCACATTCCCAGAAATGTGCACAAAGAGCCTGTTTTCTGAGCTTCACGTCCATTTCAGTAATTGAACCAAATATTTTTTTTTTACCTGTCAGCCTAAAAAAATTTAATAAATAAATAAAATTTAAAAGCCAGCGCAGAGATAATAAAATCACAAAAATACTCACAACATGTTACAGTTAATTTTGTGTAAATTGTATTTTCATATTTCCCATGAATTAATGAGCTTTGTGGTTCATATGTTGCTGTGTGGCGTTCACGGTCAAGTTCAAAGCGCCTGCACCATCACGGCCTAAGGCGGAGGACCATCTGACCCAGCTCGGCTCCGGTCTGCTCTGAGCACAGTGCTGCTCCGCCACCCTCTGGCCATCTGTGGTACTGCAGCACTTAAGTCAGATTCATTAGATTTATGAGCATTGAGCGCCCTCCTGTGGTCATTTAATGTCATTAGCGATAAAGTTCACATTCATCTTCTCAATCATTATTATGAATCTTTACCCTCACTAGGGTTCTACAATTTTATTTATTTATTTATTTATTATTTTTTTAAATGATCTGCCTCAGAGATTAACCTTCATAGTCCTACTGATCCACCTCATACATCTACTGATCTAAAATGTTTAATATCTGTTGTCATTGAGCCACTAATCATATCAATACATTTATTTCATCCAGGAGAAATGCAGTTTCTCAGCTTTTTAGTAGCATCAAATATGACCTATTTGGACATTCAGAGGCTTTGTAATGAATGTAGAAACATCATCTTCTGCAACATTGATTCACCAGTAAAATTCATGGATGCTGACAGTGGTTGCAGACACTCGATTTATGTTCAGTTAATGATACATTTTGCTGAAAAAGTGCATTTTTCGTCGGTTTCCTCTGCTCTGTTATGTTTGAATTAACCATTTTATGAATATCTACATGATTATGATCAAATTAAATATAGGTAGATACATAATTTACACAGAAAAATACAAAATACAGAGGAAAATGTTATAATAACCTTTTATAAAAGGTTAAATGGACAGAACATTGATTTGAGAGTTGCCACCAAAATGTTTTAATATCTCAATGGCAAATTTACCTAATGATGCCCTTACAGAAAATATTACAAAGGATATCACAAATTTATGTATACACTCAAATTATATACTCAAATGTTATTTATATAGAGCCACATCATAACAAAAGTTATTTCATGACACTTTCCATTTAGAGTTGGTCTGAACCATGCACTTAATAAGCCATTAGATCATACATACATACATACATACACACATACACACACATACACACATACATATATACACACACATACACACACATACATACATGCATACACACATATACACATACACACACACATACATACATATATACACACACACATACATACATACATATTACATTTACATAGTAGATCAAACATAGTAGTGAAATCATTCTAATGCATTTTGAAACAGAATATTTCTCTTGAGTAAAATCCAGCTTCTCATTAATTCATATATTTTTATGTTTTGACCCATAACTAAAGCTAACTGCAGTTTTGACTTTTTCCTTACACATTTTTCTTGACACACATTTGGGAATGTTTCACTAATTCTGTAAATATTTTACTTGTCTGCAACTGTAGCTGATAATAATAAAATATTTTTAAAGGAGTTATTGTACATGAGACTTTTTACTTTTGATCCATTAATGTTCATTTTGTGGATAAAACACACTCGTGTATCGAGGGTATTTTGCTGTAGATTCTATATATTCAATGACGTTAGGATGAAACAGTTTGTTCTTGATGATCACAGTAAAAAATACTTTATTTACAGCTTTGGAAATAATTATTAGAACAACTTTTTTAAACCTGTTCTTGGAATATTAGTTGTTTTCAGATTATTTTTCAACAACATTCACTTGTTATCAAGGTTTTGGGGGTTTTGTCTTCATTAAATTTGTAAAGCAAATATTTCACATTTATTTTTACCTCACATTTGTAGTCAAGAAAACCCTGTTGGCTTTAATAAATGTCACATCTATAACTTATTACATTGTCCTAGTGGTCTAACGATTATCATCACTAAGCTGCAGTTTTATATTGATGCTCAAAGTACAAACCAAGTCACATCACTCAAGGATAGAAAAGCAGTCATTTGTCTGTGGTCAACATCAAGTTTTATTTGAGAAGGTGATGTTTAACTTTCCTACAGACACACCATCATCACTAGAGACCAGACACAGGAACTGGTGTTAGTATGTGTACATTCAGTTGGCACAAATCACTAGCATTTACAAAACAGATGTGTTATCACTGCTTCACTGCAACAAAAAATACAAGAGGATCTGTGTTAACATGCATATAGTCACATTGTATGTCTGCACATATGTAGGATTACCCACAAATGGGTTACAACAATTACATTTGCCATCATGAGAGCAAATAAAACAACTTATTCACAAGTTTGCTGTTGTAGTGTTTCAGTCTCATTAGGCCACTGTCAGGGTATCAACAAATAAATCGTATTTTACTTTAAGATGAAACACTTTTTTTGGCATTTTATGATTGTCAGGGTTTGTAATAAAGTTTTACTGTAATAATGCAGTTTGATTTATATCCACCTACATTTGATTGACTGGTAGACAAAGAGGGAGAGGTTAAAAATCAATATTCTAATTAAAATCAGCAGTGAATATTCTTTTAAACACCTACCAATGTAAGTTCATTTGTGCCACATTCTTCTAATGAATCTATCACTTTTTGGGAGTGAATTTGTCAAGATCTCTATAGGATCTTGCACCTCACCCTCGGCAGTATTACCCTGAAAAGGCAGTTAATACGGTTATTAAAATTCACATTAAAAAAAAAAAAAAAACTAGACCTGAAGTTATACATTCAACCACAGAAGTTTAAAATCCTAAAACTTCAAACCACCCATCTGCTACCCTTAAATATAAAAAAAAGAAAGAGAAAAGAAATGGAAGCAAGCTTTAGAAAGCTTTGTGTAAGTAGCTCAGTCATAGTAAAATGCGTTACTATTCCCTGCTAGGCACTTAAGTTAGTTACAAAACCTTTGTTGAGCTTTCTACCCAGCAGCATTCTCACAAGCTTATGTTGAAATTGTGCAGGTTTTGGGTTGTCACTGATCTACATTAGTCACACACACATTTCCCTCCTGCGAGCTAAGGCAAGGGGGTACAGATTACAAACTGATATTAAAAGTCTAAAAACTGCAGCTGGTAGATCAGAGCTGTGACGTGATGGGAGAGGACCACAGAGGAGCCACCACTCCTCAGGGGGAGACAGCGGATGAACTGGGAAATGATGACGAATACAAAGGAGATAAACACTGCTCTTACATGTCATCAACAGCAGAAAAAACAGAAAAATCACAACGCACCATGGGAAGGGCCGATTTTATCTTGTTTTTCTTGTCTGAAGTGTCTTTGTTTGGTGATATGGGCATGGCACATTCACTGATTAAACATGATGGATGTCACCAGCTTTATCAATTAGAGCCTCAACAAACAAATAACAGTGACCTAGAATGTTTTAGAAGTTTTCTACTTCAGTTAACATGTCCTAATGCACCGTTACATTTGTTAGATTAAATGAGAAAACAGTTGGCAAAAACGGCGGTTGTTTTTTATGTGTATGATAAAGCATCGTTACATATATATTTATGTATATTTATAAATGGGTCCGATCAAGCGATAACACTTGGACACATTTGATGTTTGATGGAAGCAGAGTAACTTGTACAGTATGCATGGATTATACGTATGCGAGTAGGTATTTATCAGCATTTCAATATGTATGACAAAATTTGGGGCGATAAAGAAAGAAAAAAGTCAGATTACTGCTCAATAACATGTGGATTTGAAACGGACATTCGTTTTTTTTAAGCTTTACGCAAACATTCAGAACATGCAGTTCTCGACAGAAATTGATATCAAATAGGACAAAGCATTTTAGATATTATGTCCAACTATGCTGAACATAAATTTTGGAGTAAAACATTAAAAATTCTTGACATGAGAATGTGGCAACACATGGACAGGTTGCCATAGTAACATAAGAACGGCTGTTCACCATTGTATGCATCAGTCAAAATGTATCCAAAGATCATTACTGTCTGAAAGTTTCACATATTTGAAATAAAAGTAACTTGAAAATTAAAAATTGGCATTTTTGTGGAAACATGTGGACAGAGGCTTTTAACTCACAAATGTTAAAACTCATAAATGTCAATAATACTGATGAAATAATGATTATCTAATACTTGAAACTTAATCATGTATATAATCAACAGATTGAATAGATTTTCACATTTTTTAGATAGAATTTTTAGTGTCAAATTTTGAGCTACAGCCATGGTGTAAAAAAAAATACAATCAATAAAATCACTTGTAACTTTGTTTAGTATTTTAAAAAAGGATAACAGTGCTTTAGCTAATATATATATATATATATATATATATAAACAAGCCCACCTTTTTCATGTTGATGTTCACTTTCGCTTGATCGGACCCAGGTGTAGAAATGTGAATGAATTCTATTCTACAAACTCAGAGACAAACTATTCTTTACCCACTGTCTCATTAAATCATAGAATTTCACATTTTAACCCAAAACTGTCTCTTCAAAACTAAATCTAACACTTTCGATTACATTTTTCTATATTAATGACACAAATTCAGCAAAGTGTCACTATTTTAGATGCATTTTGAGCATCAATAGTGTAATGAAGTCTAAAGGTTTTCCAGAATCATGACATATATATATGTACAATAACTGAATGAAAAACCAATTACACAAAATTCATACTACCAAACAAACAAACAAAAAAAAAACCAGCATAAAAGAAGGTGGATGCACCATGTTTGTCCTAAAATCAGTCATATGTTGCATTTACAACAATATCTGTTAGTATGAGTGGTTCTTGTATGATGTGCATTAAGCACTTGGTCACTGTAGTTGATAATATGCAGAGATTTTACTTTAACACAAAAACAAAAAGAATCAAGCACTGGTTTGATCAGAAGAAGCAAAGTTTCTTGGTGCTGACAACTTTCACTAATTTTTCTTTCTTTTCTTTTATTTGTTGCAGGGATGTGCCGATTTTGAACTTCTGATACTTAAATATTAAAATGATTGAGTCTTTTTTTTTATTTGTTGTTACTTTTTCCACCATTTGTGCTTTATTATATAAAATAATAGATCTATTTTAAAGTCATTAAGGCCTTTATCACGTTATCTTTGAACAAGAACAAATTCAGTCGCATGTTGAAAAAACAGCTGATGTCAGTCAACAAGTCAAGTATCAACCAAGACTGATATTTGGCTGATATATATATCTTATATATATATATCTGTGCATTCATAATCTGCTGGTGTGCTTTACACTAAAACAGAAAAATGCAGAAGCAGACAGAGGTGTTCAGAGTCTGCAGCAATGTGTCAGATACAGAATGCAAAGGTCATATAATAACAAAAAGGGTAAAGGAAGAAGAATCCACTGTGTTTGTCAAGTTCGTGCTTTAAAAACCTGCCGATACAAACGCTTCAGAGCGTCCATCGTTTCACTGCTAAACTAAAGGTAACACCCACTTTACAAACCAACCTTATTCATCAACACTGCTTTCAATTGTATCACTACTTGACTCGCCTTTTATTATACTGTTCGAATAATGTGTTTATATTGGTTACTTTTACAAACAGAAGAATGAGAGATTATTTTTGATCCTTAAGTTGGCTAATTTGTATAAAACAACACAGCAAATATATGGGTGTTTCTGTACCAGTAGGAGCACACACTTTTGAAAACTCCTGTACTTACAACAGGAATTCATCTGAAGTTGCAGAAAAAATTATTAGACCATCAAAAGTCATAAAAAACAATGGTTATATAATCAAGTTCTAACTCCTGTGCGTACCATGTGACTAAAACAGACCGGAAAGAAAACATGGAATGTCTAAAAGCACTGTTTTTTGTCAGTACAATATGATAGCTACTGATATCAGAACTAAAGTGACTTGGGTTATTATCGAAAAAAGATGGAAAATAATTAGATATCAGCTCCGCCAAGGAGGTTATGTTTTCGTCTGGGTTTGTTTGTTTGTTAGCAAGATAACTCAAAAAGTTACAGACAGATCTTGATGAAATTTTCAGGATTTGTTGGCAATGGCGAAAGGAATAACCCATTAACTTTTGGGGGTGATCCGGAAGAAATCCTGGATTCTGGATCACTTTGAAATTTTCATTAACATTGGGG
>JAPSES010000030.1:1158068-1171360 GCA_029822895.1 Maxillicosta whitleyi | reverse complement strand
GTTGTGCTTTTCTTGTGTAGGGATTTAGTCATTTTAATAATACAACTTGCTTTCCAAAGTTCACACATTTCACCAAACTTCTTTTCACATGCTCATTTGCAAATGTATTATTGTTGCACCAACACTGTCCAAGTTGAGTGTGATTAATTTAACAAAGCAGCTGAACAACTCGAAGAACTTCTACCCCACTTTCACAACCGTAGTGGATGGTGCCAGACCTATCTATAGCACTGGCACAGCTCTAATGAAGTGTGAAGATATGTTGGCTATGCAAAGCTATTGTCAATGTAAAAAATACAACAAAGTGAAAAAAAAATCTGTACAAAAACACCACAAAGACTAAAATTTCCATTGTATGAGTAAATAAAAAATGAAATATCTACACATGAAAATTCTTTAAAAATATCTTTTTAAAAATATTGACTATTTTGTATATATACATACTTAGAAATGTTGCATTTTTGATTAATTTTAGTAGTATTGGTATGTTGTGTAGTGACTGATTTTCAAAGATTCATGTTCCATTTCTCAGTATTAAATTCAAAGGAACTGTAGGTGTATAATTAAGCCTCTTGGGGGCGTAAGAGGAAAGCTCATGTGGTGTTCAGGCATCAGAGCAGGACATGGTCTGAAAGAAGCACCAGATGACTATTATGAACTCATGTCAGTTGTTTAACCCTTTGTAAGACACTCATAGAAATACTCTGAAATTAAACCTTATGTGAGTTTATAACAAGACTTTATTATTTTTTAGACATTTTTCCAAAAGTTTTATTGTCATTGTATTTGGTTCCTTGCCTATATGTAAAATCCAGTGTGTGTGTGTGTGTGTGTGTGTGTGTGTGTGTGTGTGTAAAATACAAAAAAGGACACATAATCTGAAAGAAACATGTATTTTGGAATATTAGAACATCACCCTTAGAATATTACAACTTAAATACAAACCCCTGTCAACATCCACATGATCCATTTGAACATCATTCCTTACATTAGTTCCATTAGGTCATTGTACCTAACAAAGCAGGTACACTCACTCTTGTTTCCTCACTGTAACTGTTACTGTCTTGTACTGTGTGTGGAAATTACAAAAAAAAAAAAAAAATAGTTATTTGTCTGATGAAGGGTTAATGTCCAAAATTATTTATTGAAAATAATTATTTTTATATTATTCTTAGAAGCCCCTTATCCTTAAGTAAGAGGTCTATCTATTTACTCAAATCATTTATTTATTTGTGTTCATCAGTGACGCTGTAAAAATGTCATGTAGCAGAAGCACAGATGGGCATTTATTGTGTCAATAAACCACAGAAGCAAAACTAGATTAGAAGTGGGTGAGGCTTAAAGAAAAAGGAAACAACAGAGTGGTCGAAGAGACACTTCATCATGCCACAGTAACTTAATTTACTGTAAGTCTGAGCTTCCTGAAGAGTACCTCTGACCATGAAACAGTCATTAAACACACCGCTGTGGCTATGCTCACCAGTATACATATAATGGTGTGTTCCCAGCAGATCTGAACAGGGTGTGTGGAAACACCATGGACGCCCACGAAGCAGCTCAGATGCACCAGAACTTTTCTCAGCAGCTCCTGCAGGACCACATCGCTGCCTGCAGCCTCCCTGAACACAATCTCATCAGTGTAAGCACATCGCTCTTATTAAAATGTCTGGAAATGATCCACATTGCTAGAATTTCAGAGTTAAAATCTGCATTGTGCTGTATTTCAGTGGACAGATGGACTCCCTCCTGTGCAGTTTCAACCTCAGAACGGACCCACCACCAGTCTGGCCAGTCTGCTCTGAGAGCAAATGTCCAGTGGCCAGACAGAAGACGAGCAGGAGAACAAGAAGAGAAGAAAAGGAAGCATCTGTTGGAGAGTAAGATGAAGAACAGAACGATAATGAAATTGGAAACTGAGGGCACCACTGTGTCATTTGGCAGATTTCCATTCAGTTCATTCCCTGTCTTGTTTGGAGCACTGGAGCATCAAGACCGGATTTCAATTAATTGAAGTTTTTTGCAAAGCATACATTGTTGTAGGCGTATTTTTATTACACTGACACACTTTGGAGCGGATGTTGCGCTTTGTGCTACTGGGTCAACACGAGCAAATGAAAACTGTTTCATTTTCCCTGCTCCCCTCATTTGGCTCATTCTGAACTCCATTTTAAAAGAAGTCATGGATGAACTTGATTAGATCATTGGAGTCACAGTATTAGGATATATTTGAAAACACAGTTTATTATATAGCTGTAATGATTTGAATACACTGTTGTCACTGTTTGATGTGTGTTTGGTTGAATCGGCAGCTGCATATGTAGTTTATTTATATACTTGGAACCATTTTATATGCTTGACATCCAATAATACTTAATAATACTATGTTAAGTGTACTTTAAACATGCATCAGAAATGTATTTGGATAACACTATTGTCTGACTGCTCTTCCCTTTAGATTTTTACCTTTACACTCTCACTGTAGTGAATGCGTATAGGTCGTGCACACTTTGCCTGAAGACAAGAAATCAGTATCTATCCAGTAATTTCTACTCAATAAACGTGACTGTTAGCTCTTTGCACATATGTAGTTTCATAATGAAACAAACACTTTTAGTTTTTAATGTGATATTTTTAATTCTTCTGTCACTCGGTTTTATTAATTTACCCATATTTTTCCACATGATGGCAGTGTAAATCTGTACTTGAATTATTTGATGTTGGTTTTCACTGTTTAAGATGCATTTATTCATTACCGTTAGTATTAATTATCACTTTGATACATTGTGAGCATTATTGTATGAGCCATAAAAATGTCACTTTATTTGTATTAATGTAGGAATGGTATGTTGAATTCATATTTTTCTTTGTTACATTTCTTTCTGTACTGATAAAAAAAAAAAAAGTTACTTTTAAGACAAACCTCTGATTTTGGTCATTTCACTATGATTTATTGCACCATAAACAAAGTATGGATGTAATTTGTTTTAACGGAAATTAGGTATGTTATACATTACAATGACTGATATGTGTGTTGTTGTTTTTTTATCATTGTCATTTACATACCTGTGCTTCACTAACACATTCTACAACTTTTTATAAATAAATATTTTAGAAAAGAATAATGTGATTATTCTGCTCATTTAAAGCTGAGATACGTATACAAGGAAATCACAGGGTGAAGACTACATGCAGAAAATGTAGGTGTTGTATTGGATCGGATATTAATAATAGCACATGCTTTACTTAGCAGAATAAACCACCTCAAACATGATGGTTTCTCAAAGTGGAAGGAGGTTGGAGTTTCTTACTTGTGGTTCATGTCCTTATTTAACTCGGAAGTTTTAAAAATCTTACCAAGGTAGCAGCTTTACAAGCTTAAAACACATCTATATTGAATCATATATACAGTAATCCATAATAAAAGAGAATATAGCTATATAAACCCAGTGGTGGAATGTAACAAAGTATTTTTACTTTGTTACTGTACTAGTAGTAGTAGTAGTTTGTTTTTTTGTTTTTAATTAGTATTTTCAAAAGTAAAATAATAATTTTTACTTCACTACATTTTGTGGCAGTTATCTGTACTTTCTACTCCTTACATTTCAGAAAGTACTCATTACATTATATTAACATCTGTTCGTCTAAATCTTGCATGAAAAATCACACACACAATAGTGACACCAATCTTTTCAATCCACATAATATTACTTGTGACACTGAACAGTGACATTGGCAGAGGCATAAATAAGAATGTCTACATTCTTTATCATAATGACACAGTCCACAGACTGACATTGTCTGAGTACATGTATTTTTATACTTTAAAGTAAATTTTAAAGTAACTATTTAGTACTTTTACTTAAGTAAGATTCTTGATGTAGTGCTTCTACTTTTACTTGAGTAAATATTTTGCAGGCTATTGGTATTTTTAAACTAAACTTCAGTACCTCCTCCACCCCTATATGAACCAAACATCCACACGCATATACTGCATTCTTTAAATTCATCATTGTATGTTTAGAAATGGAGGTTCT
Organism: Maxillicosta whitleyi; assembly: GCA_029822895.1. Lineage (NCBI taxonomy): Eukaryota > Metazoa > Chordata > Actinopteri > Perciformes > Neosebastidae > Maxillicosta > Maxillicosta whitleyi. The sequence goes on along the minus strand of JAPSES010000030.1, from coordinate 1,167,326 downwards.
TTCATAAAGTAATTCATGTCCAGTCAGTGAGCATAAATGTAACAGCAATACTATATGGGCAAACTTTGAAAAACCATACAGGTGATTTTACTGTATGTATGTATGTATGTATGTATGTATGTATGTATGTATGTATCTATCTATCTATCTATAAAAACATGAAGTCACTTTATCATTTTCAGATCATCCAGATTCATCATATTCTTACCTCTGCAGTATCACCTAATTATAGAGATATTTGAAGTGTTATTCACAGGATTTGATATGAAAAGATCCTCCAAGACCTATTATGAAAAAGCCATGTGTGAAAGGGAAACAGAAGGTGGTGTATATCACAAGACCTTTAGACTGCAATAAAGCTGTTAATACAGTGGATAAAGTATCACCCAACACTAAAGAATCCTCAGTTTCATGCCAGGGTTGCTGCTCTAATACACTGATGTTCGCATGTAAAATGGACACGAATGTCTTAAGATCACATGAATTAGTGAGCAGAGAAGGACACAATGACAACGATTGTAAGACCATGCCATCTCAACCCAGAAGAGTATGAACATATCTGATTATTAAATATCAACTATAATTTGGTATATTTGAGGATAGTCAATTCAGATCCAAATAGAAGAGAGCATTTAGTGATTTATTGACAGATACACTACTTCACTTACACTTATTTCCAGTGGAGGTGAAAGTACTCAGACATTTTTTTTAATTAGTAAAAAAAAAAAAAAAAAAAACTCTTACTCATTTACTCATTTTTAATCAGAAATCCTGCATTCAAAACCTGAAATTTTAGCATCAAAATATACTTACATATCAAAAAATCAAAGTGAAGAATGACACATTTCTAAATAAGATCTGCAAATGCATTATCAATACTACTGTTGTTGCTGCTGTTGTTACTTCACATATGTATTTCTTTAATGTTGCATCTAATAGTATGAAGGCTAATTTAATTTTCATAGGCCTATATACAAATTGTGTAGCTACATCATATTTTTTAATCCACATTTTTTATTAATAATATGAATCTGGAGAAAAAACTGTTACAAAAGTTAGTTATAGATGATAAATTCAGTGGAATTAAAAGTTCATACGCTTCATTGTAATATATTGCATAGTGTATTTCACGCCATTGTGACATATGGGATGAATGAATAAGCATTAGATTTAACAATGTGATGCATTTTTCTCTCCTTGCTGACATATTATCATCGCAAAACCACGTTTCAACTTAACATTATTTGTGACCGGACGTCCGATATATTCCTAACTGTTAATAAACTCATGACATCTGATGTTTATTAAATTATTACCACATGGGTCGAGTCACATTGTTAATTTTTAAATGTCTTGTATTTCATGCACAGACCGGGTTTGTGTTTTAATGTGGACATGAGGTTTCAGCTGTTCAATAGGGACCCCTTCCTGCGCTCATATAGGCTCTTTTTTTCAATTAAGGTAAATATCCTAAAATTGAAATGTCAAATTAGACCTCCGTAGTCTTTTTCGTCTCTCTTATTGTTCTCTCTTGTGTTATATCCTCTCTTGAAACTAATCTCAACACACGGAGGAGATCAGTGAGAAGTGAAAAGTTTTGGGACGCTCTAGGTGTCTTGGACGCAGCTGAAAGGAGCTATTTCCTGCCAAATAGTGCGCCCTCGTAATCGTGACTGCAGCAGCTACTTCCTGCATTGTTACAGTACTTAATGAGGATTAAGTTGAAGCTGTCATGTTGTAACGGGCGGCCATTAGGCCTGCTGCACACTGGGAAAGGCACAAAGGAGGAAGGCTGGAGTCTGACCTTTCACAGTTGGTTTGTTCACCTGGGCAGAACCTGCAGACTGCCTCTGCCCTGTCAAACTACAGCCAACATCTACAATGCATATATGTACATAGGTTCATTCAAAATAATTAATAATCTTCTTTAGGTTCAGCAATTTAAACCTTATGTGCCCTTTATAAATAAAATAATGTAAAAATTGCACATCCATCCCATAATTAATGCAATATTTTTTATAGACAATATCTAAAGTACTGTTGTGGAAACATGAGGTAAATAAAGGGGCACCCCGTACGATAACAAGACTTAAATTTGCTGCTTAAATTCCAGTTGTTTCATATATCTTTGTAACTTTGAAAAAGTGTTTTCAACTCGTAACTTGTCTGCTTATCATGTATTGTAACAGGGTTCTAGTCATTCTACATATAAAATGGTAATTAGGGTTATTACAATGCATGAGTCAGTTAATATATTTTTTTGTCTTGAAGAATGTAAAATTCCACAAAAAAAAAAAAAAAAAGAAAAAAAAAAACCTTTACTGTAGACCCATATATTAGTTTGTGGCCTTAACAGAGGTCATCATTCTATAAACTGCAGTAAAGACTGCATGCTAAAATGTTTTTGTAAAAATGTAATGTAATGTAAAATGAGTTTGAAACTAAGGCTTTTCTCACCACAGCTGCAGGAGTTTTGACCCTTAATGACTCACAGTGCTACGGTCCTGTTTATTATTTGTCATTAACCTTATAACAAACATACTTGTCATAGCTATACTTAGAGAATGATTCATTGTTATCTACAGAAAAACTCTGGAGCATCTTTTGATGAGTTCATTTAATTTTTGCTTTGGGCAAAGTTATTATAAGGAGGTGGTCTCTTGGTACAGATTTGATCACATTTATGAGACAATATGTTGCCTTGGGAAAAGGGAAGATGGAGACAATCAGAGCTGATGACACAGCATCATCTTAGAGGGGGGGTTTGTCATTTAAAGGGTAGCAGAATAAAGCTGACAAAGCACTTAAACATCTATGACCCCACACAACCTCAGCCCCCCCAACCTGTTAGAGAACTACAGCCCCTACCCACTTCACTCTTTGTGGAGAACTACTTGGATCACAGTATTTCAAGCACACAGATGTGTGAGTGTATGCACTTGTGTGTATGTGTGCGCGTTTACAGTATGGTGTCTGTGGATGAGAGAGGATTAGTTCAGTTCACAGGGTCGCTTTGAAGCGATGCAGGTCTTGTCATGAAAGAGAGAGCCAGCTGGAGCTTTATGGAGAGCCGATGCTGCAACTTCTGACGTAGTAGCCTGTGGTGTGTGCTCCGGACCCGCATGTATAGATCTGACTGTGGCTGCAAGTCTGGTCCACTGGTCCTTGATGCAACCATCCTCTTAATCCTTCCATGTGAAGGGAGATGTCTAAAGTGTAAACTGTCTGCACTTACTGTGTTGAAAGGCAGGTGGTGATTTCATTTCATTCTATTTAGGGAGAAAAAGATGAAAAGTGACATTATACAGTTACATTTAAACTGGCTTTAATCAGTTGGAACTGGTAGTTGATGCAGACTTTCTGAATCAGCCTATTTAAAGTTTGTTGCTAAATTATTATTTTCTGGTGGCAGAAAATATGGAGTTGGGATGATGATGATGATGAAACTGAGACATATTGATGCCACTGTAGATGCAGGATAACCCCCTTTAAGGTTAAGGAGGTTTACTTCCATTAAGGAGATACTGATTATTAGTTAGTTAGTTAGTTAGTCAACCGAACTGCACAAGAACTGAGCTGGTTTTTGTGAAACTTAATAGAACTTAGTACAATTTTGGCAGTGATCCTTTAAAAAATAGTAATAAAAAAAAAATAAAAATATGGCGTTTGGTTGTATTGACCTACTGCAACTTCTGAGCCTTTGAAAGTGTACTTTAGGTGTACCTTTCATAATAAAGAGGTTATATGATGCCCCTGTCAAGTACGACAAGTTAAGGAATATGGTGTTTTCCAATGGCTGCACATTTTGGCCTGATCAGATTGTTACATAATTATAATATGCTTTAATATTATGTATTAATGTTCTTGAGAGCTCACCCATCCAAGACTTAACTTAAATACAGGAGTTAAATAATGCATATCGGTTAATAAGCTACTGCATGTATAAGTGTGAGTTCCGATGTTGTACTTGGATTTTATCACATATCCAAGTGGAATGAAGTGAATTTGATATTTGGGGGTCCCTCTGCCTATGTGGGTAGACCATCCTTTTTGTCTGGTTGAAGTGTTTCATCCTTTCACTGTAAATCTTGCCTATGGTTTTCTCTGTATGTCAGTATTCATCTATATTTCAGTCATTCTGTCTTTCTTGAAGTTGGTCCAACAAATCCCATATCCACCATGCTGGGAGCGGATACTGAGCTGATGTCTCTGGTTCCTGTTGCATCTACTGGGATATGAGTGTGATGCTGATGGGTTTTTGGGCGTGAGAGTGATGCTGTCAGATGGAGTGGGTCCTTACAATAACAACATGCTGTGTGTTAGTGTGTGTTAGTGAGTGTGTGTTGCCGGTACAGTCACAGGTCAGCCCGAGTCGCCCGTGGCCCCTGACATGGTCGTCCTGTCTTGGCCCTTGGTGGTCAGTGGTTTACATGATGTGATCCGGTCGCCCTGGTATGCCGAGGTGCGCATGCCCACTAAGAGGACGCAGCGGCTCCATGTGTGTTGAGGCGCATTATTTGGCAACAGACGCGGCAGTGGGGAGGGCCGAAAAAAAGAGGATATCCCCTGGATTTCAAAAAAGCAACGATTTATCGAGGTTAACTGCAGATTAAACATTCCTTGGTCGACCATCGGTGAAGAACGGGCGACAAAGCGACCGAGTAAGTTGACTGGGGTGAAGCTGAAGTTTTTTAGTAAGTGGATCGAGGGGAGCCTTTTATTCGGACTCGTCGAGAGGAGCCAGGTTTTCCTCCACCTATCTGTGACGATAAAGAAGCTGATGGGCTGTTGAAAAGTAACACTTCTCCGCAGAGCCAAAGGTTGAGCACTGGGAAGGGGAGGGGGGCTTGCTCTACCAAAATTTAATTTATTTTATGTTTTCCTACGCGTGCCACCTTGTAACTTTGATGACCGGACTTGGTTTTGTTCGGTAGAAGTCGGTAAATGAGGTAAGGATTATAACGTTACATCGCCAGCGGCTCGTCGGCGGCAAGCTCAGTCCGTGGGCCGGTCGATGAAATTTATGAGTTCCGACTCGGAGGTTTTTCCTCGGGAGGGGAAACCCAGGTAAACAGTTTCAGTTAGCCTCACACAGCCTTACTTTTAGGGCTTTGGGGTGAAAGTTTGTGCCTCCTTTTGAGCTGGTGCTTGTCCCGCATCGGGTGTGCAGCCAGGTCACAGATTCGGGTTCGGTTCTGGTGGTGCGGGTCATGTAGGTGAACAGCCACCGGACTGGAACACTTTTACTACTTTAAGTGAAAGTCCTCGGCAGCTTTTTTGTAATCATATATAACCTGCTTATTCCTCAAGATAAACTGGCTTCGTGTTTTTGTTTGTGCGATGTAGCTAATGTTAGCCCGCTAACTAATAACACGCTCACCTCCTCTGAGGCGGTGTCAATAATAAAAAAGCCGGCTAGTAGCACATGTACTGTGGGCTGGGTTTAGTTTTTAAAGGGCTGAGTTTGGTTTGGATGTCTACTGGATGGTGTAACGGTAATGGTGGACGCCGCTGCCCGCTTTAAGCCCCGTGGCACCAGTGTTGGTTCTGCTATCTGGTAGCTAATCTTCCTACTTCTCTCTGTGACAACCGTAGTCTTCCTCCTCTTAAAGCTGAACACACACACACTCTGACACACACCGCACACACTCCCTTTCCGTGTCTTCCTCTCGCCCAGACAGGCACACGCACACGCACACACGGACACACACATTTCCTCACCACATTCTGCTATACGAGTTTGCAGCGCTTCAGGACAAAGCTGTGCTACAGGGTCTCCACCATCACATCTGTTTGCGCAAAATGCTCCTCTGTCTTCTCTCTTTGACGCAAAAGAAATGGATTAAATATAGTTTAATGTTCAGCCATTACACGTGAGGAAGCCGGTGCTGGTTATGGTATGTTGACAAAGCCACATGCTGCCTTCACTGTCTGCTGTTCACTCAGTCTGTGCAGTTTAACACGACAGACTGGTGCTTACATGTATTTATTATTAAATGCTTAAATTAAACAAAGTGCGCTGTGTTTGTTAGAGAATTTGGTTTAGCAATTATTTACTCCGCTGCTTTAAACTTTGCAATTTGACTTGATTAGAATAAAAAGTAATTACAAAGTAGTAAGATAATAAAAACTAATGTTATTATGATGATAGATATTAGTAACGGCACACAGCTAAAATGGGTAAAACCAGTATGTTAAATAGAATTACCTAATGTCAAATAAGTGTTTTATTTGTTTGTTTTGTTGGGGTTGTTTTTTTTTTGTAAGAAGGTGAGTGGGGAACACACAATGTAGGGTTTAATGAATTTGTTAGTATGTATAAGTAGAGCAATTAGTTTGATTGTCAGTTAATATATTGATTATTTCCCACTTAATCCAATAAAAAAATGGCAGAAAAGGAGTAAAAAGCAAACATCTGTATTTTTCAAGATGATATCCTCAAATGCTGTTTATTAATTGAAAGAAAGCCTAAATTTTCAACTTGATGGAGGTACAATCACAAAATGTTTCATTTTATTTTCTCTGTAAAAAAAAAATACTAAGAATGGTGTCAAAATTGTTCCCAATTAGTGTAATAATTGATAAATAATAGATTAGTTGGTACAGCTCTGTGTAAAATTCACTTCAGTGGTTACTTCTTTAACGGGAGAATGTGTGGTGCTATAGAAATCCATTATTAGGAGACTTTATTGCCTTTTTTTGGAAGTTTGCAGTGGACACTTAGTTGATTGTCTAAACAAAAGCTTTGTCAAATGTTCCTTACATCTTAACTATTCAGTGCATGGTTGCACTGTTGATAACCTATGAAGTTGACCTCAATAAAGGGATTGCCTAACAAAGTAGAGAGGAGAATGTCACACCATATACCAAAGTTGTACATAGAAGATATGACGAACTAGCAGTCCTTCGCAACCCCCAGTGACTGTTTTCATAGTATTAAAGTGATAAGATTGAGTAGGTCAGGAACTGCTCAGAAGTTCTGCTCAGACTTTTTTTTTTTTTTCCCCAGAAAGTCCTTTTCAAGCATTCACACACAAGACTGATCCAGAGTTGTTGTGTAATCAGCCACTGTTCTGGGCAGGGTCGTCTGCTGGCCACATTTTAAGCTTTTGCACATGACTGGAAGGGTCATAGGGTAGCTGTTTGCTTAAGCCTCCATGACCTCATGAAATACATAAACAGCAATTTGTTCTCTAATTACCCTTTTCATTTTGTTTGGTGTTTTCACCTTCATGTCAGAAGTTTTTTTTTTTTTACTTGATGACCAAAACAATTTAATTATGTTCTAATTAGGGTCATATAATCAAGGTTTCACTGCATTTTATGTTACGGCTTTTGTACAGATGCCATTCATTCATTATTCTGAGCACTTAAGAAAATATAATTGATAGGAATATTCTGCTGGTGTAGCATATTTACAAGTTGCTCTGGCTCAGAAATGTGTTATGTAGAAATATGGTTTCACAGGTTAAAGGTCTGTCAGTTGGTAAATAAAGTGCTGAACACATACTGTATGTACAGCCAGACATCGGTGATGGTTGCGAGTAAATCTGTCAACTTGAATGAGGGATGAGTGAGTGAGTGATGGTTGACATGATCCATGACAGACTAGATAAATAAGCACCCAGGGCAGAAAGAAAAGACCAAGCAGAAAACAGGACAGGTGTAGATAAACAGTAAAGTCTGACGAGTGGTGCCCTGATAACAGCAGCAACCTGATACCAGATTAAAGTATTCTGCAGCGGTGAAAGCCACACTCGCCAAGAGTCAAGTACCTGCATAGTGCAATTTGATAAATTGATCACTGTGACTAAGTTACAATGCAAATGCCAATGTGGGATTGAGTTTTATCAGATAAATACTTGAAGAAATCCTTTAAAAAAATGCTTAAACACAGACTTGGCAGTGTTCTTGAGGGTCAAATAACTGAGTATGACTTCTCTAAGTGTCTTCAGTAAACTTGTAGTGCTCAGGTGAAAGCTTTCATGTTTCTAAGACCAATACCAACACAGTTCTGCATTAACTAATGGTTATGATGAAGGTGTAGTTTAAGTCAAGTCTGATGGTCAGATTGGTAAAGAGAACACTGCTCACAAACACAAGTGATGCACAGCTGTGGAAAATTAATCATCGTCATTATAAAGAGCATAATTATTATTCTGTGTATGCACTTTTACCTGTCACTGCATTAAGAAGCAGCAGCTGAAACGTCTTTGTTACTGCTGCGATTTGTATTAATCTTAATTAGCAATTACTGATTTAAAAAGCATTCATATTTCATAAAACATCACTATAATTTCTAACATGAGAACAGGAGAATGACTTTAATAGTGTATTTTTCAGGTACTTGTCACCTAATCAAGGCTGTGTAAGTCATAGTGTGTCATAACGTGTTTAGTTTTATAATTAATAACAATTAAATACCTATACTTATTCTTGTCATTTGAACTGTTTTGACACTGACGAGGGTGTGGTACTTTCAATTTATAACTTTATATGATATGAGGGAGTTTGACTGTGATGGTGACTATGATGTACACACCTCATGAACATTGCTTTACCCATTTTATTACAAAATTGTTGTTACAGCCAATGGGTGTGATGTTTTACATGTTATACAGAAAGCTCACTCATCACAGCTATGGATAGCACTTTAAGAGCATTTTAGGAATTCTACAAATATCTGAGAAATTGACAAAGAGTTGAAGAAACTTGTTAGTTGTAATGTAAAGTTATGGATTAAGAGTTTCTGTTCAACAAACCAAAGGACACATCCGAATGACCACAACCATACTCCATCTTTACATAGTTATGAAAATTTTCATCTCATTTGAATAATTATATGGTTTGTACTGAACACAGAGACAGGTTTGACTGCTGAAACTTTCATGACTACCCACAAAATTCTTCAGTATTGAAAGCACAAGTGTATCCTTTTGTCCTCATAGGTGTGTTAGTCCAGAGACATTTAAATTGTGTGTTAACTTTGGTTATGTGACACGTTGGCTGAGTTGAGTTTTCAGGGTGTTTGTGTGTGTGATGTCAAGTTCTTGGGTGGGGGCTTGGTCCACCATATGTGAGTGTGTGTGGGCTCGTAAGAAATGTGTGTAAACTGCCATGGAGATGAAATATGAAACCTCACTGCCATTCAGATCCCTGCTATAAAGATAGGGTCAGTGTCCGTGTAAGGTCTTGGGGGGGGGGGGGGGGTGATGTCTGTGTGTAACTTCTGTCCCCAGCATCACTTAATAGCAAAAC
>JAPSES010000030.1:1137783-1150170 GCA_029822895.1 Maxillicosta whitleyi | reverse complement strand
TTTTTTCCCCCCCCCCCCACCCAAAAAAAAAGAATGGTCAAATTTCAGTGCTCATCTTGATTCCATATCATTGAACTCTACCAACCAAATCAGAAATCTTTGTGTAATTATTGACTCTGACCTGAATTTTAACAACCATTTAAAAGCTATTACTAAGTCTGTCTATTACCACCTGAAAAGCCTCGCTAGAATCAAGGGTTTTCTGTCCAAAGAGGACACAGAAAAACTTATTTATGCATTCATTTTCAGTAGGTTAGATTATTGTAATGGTGCCTTCACAGGTCTAAACAAAAAATCTATCAGGCAGCTGCAGCTGATCCAGAATGCTGCTGCCAGAGTTCTGACTACTACCAACAAACTTGACCACATCGCACCGGTCCTCAAATCACTACATTGGCTTCCTTTGAGTCAAAGGATAGGGTTCAAAATCTTACTCCTGGTTTACAAAACAAGAAATGGCCTTCGACCAAAATACATCCTAGACTTGTTAGTTCCCTATGAAGCATCCAGAGCCCTGAGGTCATCAGGGACAGTTTACTGTGTGTTCCCAAAATCAGAACCAAATAAAGTGAAGTGGCATTCAGTTATTCTGCTCAGTCTCACCTGTGGAACAAACGTCCTGAATACCTGAGGTCAAACTGTAAACATTATTGTTTACTGCAGCTTTCTATAAAACTCTTAAATTACGTCTTTTAAGTGAAGTTTTAAAATACATTTTATCACTGATGATTCTAATGGCTATTTTAATAAAAATTTTTGTTTTTTATGTTTTTACATTTTAGCTTTCTCTTTTTTATGCCTCTCTTGTGGTGCTTTTATTTTTTATGTAAAGCGCTTTGAATTGTCCTGTACATGAAATGTGCTACAAATAAACTTGCATTGCCTAGTTTGTGGAAATTGTTTGTCTTTAAAATGCTAGTGGTGTGAGTGATGTTCTGATCTGTCGAGTGTAGAAGAGCAGCCCAGCGGAAAGGGAGCGCATCATTAAGCAGCTGAAGGAAGAGCTGAGGCTGGAGGAGGCCAAGCTGGTGCTGCTGAAGAAACTCAGACAGAGCCAGATTCAGAGGGACACTCTACAGAAGGTAAACAACAGTTATTACACACAGCAGCTCAGGATCACACAAAGGGTCACATATTCTTACAGTGCAAACTGCCACTTTGAGCTTTCCACTGTTATTTAATGTACTTCTGTATTTTTCTTCTAGCCCTCAGGTGTGTCCAGCTCCTCTGCTCCTCCTCCTCTAATTCGGGGAACGATTGCAGGCAATAAAGGCTCACAGCAGGTCAGTATTCGAATACCACCCATGGTTACAGGCAGCATATCAGAGTAATAGCACTTTCAGACTGTGGTTCATGCTGTTTCTGGTGGAATTTTTCTTAGATTTTGACAGGCAGGAGTTCAGGCACAGTCATCCCACCGCCACTGGTGAGAGGAGGACAGCAGGTGTCGTCGAAACATGGCTCCCAGATTATCATGCCGCCTCTGGTCAGGGGGGCACAGGTGAGTGAGTTACAGTAACAAGTTGTTATTGTTATTATCAGCACTCTAAGATATGAATGCACCATTTTTAATATATGTAAATCTTTGTCAGGGCAATAATAGTTGTAGGTATTCAATCGGCCTGCTGTCTACTCTCATAGATAAACTGTTAAAAAGGAAACATGTTTCTGTCTAGGACTTATCTGGGTTTGCACCTCTCTCTCTTTGTGTTGGTGCTTTTATTGTCCCTTCCCTGTCCTCCACTGCCCGTGTCTGTGATGTCCCTCTGTGTTGTCCCTCTCATTGTCCTGGTTAGCCCATCTCTGTATCTCCACAGCAGATCCAGGCTCTCCGCCAGCAACAACAGCAGCAGTTGGCTGCATCTGGTAGCTCAGGTTCAGGACCTCCTCCACTGCTGCTGGGACCCAGAACCTCGGCCCCTGCATCCCAGGGCCAAAGAGGCATGGTCCAGCCAGGCCTCATCAGAGTTGGCAGTAGTGCTAATGCACTGGTCAGTATTTCAAAGGTACATTCAAGGTTCTCAAAAAAGGATGTAAGAAATTGTAAAACTGTTTTTTTGTGCGTTAGCATTGTTATTTTGTTTAAATTATTTGGCGAGGATTGCTTCCACAAATCTGTAAAGCTTTAAAGGCTTAAAAAACAGGAAGGAAAGAGTAATATGCAAAAATTGTGTTGCATTTAGAAAGTAAAATTAAGTGCATGCACTGTGTGGGATGTTCAGTGTAAAATGAGATCCATATCTGATGGGGAGTCAATTTCTTTGTGTTATTTTCTGTCATTTGCTAAAGACTACTGCATGATTGAGAAGTAACTAAGTCGGACAAATGAGCACTGTGTACATTTTAGAACGAGCTCACATACAAATACCAGGTTAGAGGAACTAACTGTCAAATTTCAGTAACTGTTACCGCAGCACCTGCCTGACACAAACTTACAGTCCACCAGTAGGAAGGTGTTAGTGCTAGGTGATGCACACCCTGATACTGCAGTTTCAAGTGGTGATGTAAAACAAAACTATTCACTGAAAGCCTCTCAGTTTTTTATTTGGTTACTCCACACTCAAGCACTCATCCTACTGTTGTAACTAATTGACAAGATATATTGCAAAATATTTGTCTGTCGATTTCATAATGGAAACTCACTATAACAACAACTTTTTTTTATCTGTAATAAAAACACCCAGGTGAACTGTTCAGGGTCACTTCACTCTCTGAGAAGAGGAGGGGCTTTTGTTAAGTGCAGTTAACTAATTAGCCCCGCATCATCTAAGCCAGGGGTGTCAAACTCATTTTAGTACAGGGGCCATATCTTCTCAATATGATCTGAAGTGGACTGGGCCAATAAAATAATAACATAGAAATAATGTCAACTCCATACATTTTTCTATATTTTACAGTGAAAAAAGTGAAATTATATGATAAAAAAACTTTACATTTACAATCTATCCTTTTAAAAAAAATGTTAATAACATGAAGAATTTTGGAAAAAACTGAAATTTCTTAAGAAAATAAGTCAAATTTTAATAATATTCTTTCTTAGTTTATCATTTAAAATGTACATGGCAACTTATTGATCACAGTGGATCTACAAATACACAGGATATTTAGAAACAGACAGAATATTGGTCAAATTACACCTAAGTCTTTTAAGACATGTCAGGTTGTTCATATTTGTTGAGGTTATTCACTTTTTTGTGAAAGAATAGTGTACCAATGCAAACATATTCATGTAATTTAGTTTGGGTTTTTTTTTTACACTAAAACACAGAGAGGACTGAGTGAGTTGTCATTATTTCTAGGTTATTATTGTTGATTTTATGGTTCTGATCCACTTCAGATTGAAGTGGGCTGAATGTGTAACCTAAACTAAAATGATTTTAATGTCCTTGATTGATAATATTCTCAGTATAATTTTTGCATTTCACAAATTCATCTCACACGCTGAACTGGGCCCTTTGGGGGGTCAGATTTAGCCCCTGGGCTGCATATTCGACAACTGTGATCGAAACTAAAAAAATAAATAACTAAAATCAGAGGTCAGTAAAATGTAGTAAAACAGACTACTTTTGCCTGACAGCATAAATTGTCATTAAACCTATGGTATTGTGTTCATTTATTTTGTGGTCATTTACAGTTTTATACGTAGACACGCATCCTTAGGTGTGTGTGACCTTAACAGTTACACATTTATATATGGAATCTAGCTGCTTCGCTGTTTTTATCTTAGGTTGACTCCACTAATGGATTTACCATGAAGCAGTTACTCATAACTGTTTGTTTTGGAGGGTGGACGTGACTGAGGGTGGAGTAAAGTTATACATTTGGTGGCCAGCGGTTGGTTAACTAAATTTAGCTGGGTTGAATGTAGCTGTGATGTGTTCATAAGTTCAGTCAGTAGAACAGACGTGGTAGTTAAACAGTGCTTATGTGGTGCAATATGTGTAGATATCAGCACCCAAGTCATTATGAGCAATACCTAAGATAAAAACCAACCCAGGTATGTGGATTAATGTATCGCTATTACAATAAAGTTGAATCTAATCTAACCTAATTTACTGTCTACTTCCACATCTGATTTTTGTAAATCAGCGGGTCATAGAAAGTGTCTGACCAATCAGTGTCTGCACTGGTGATACGTCACGTTTTGGTGTCGGTCCCAACATTTTGGAACATCGGCTGAGGCGGTACTAAAAAAAGTAGCATCGGGTCCCAGATTCCACGTCTTTTTTCATAATGGAAAAGCAAAAGAGCCGTGTCGATCTGGGTAGAGTAGAGCCGGCACCATGTAGTGGAAGCGGGGCATCTGATTGTGAGTTAGATCAGTGGCCTTCACGTAGGTAAGACCCCGATGAACGAATTGTCTGTAACATTTACACAGATATTAATTTAAAAGAATTCTTTAATAAGTAATTATAGTGTAAATTAGTGTATTAATGCCATATTAACAGTCAATTGTTACCTTCACAATGTGAATAACACTTATGTTTAATTCTAATTCTGTATTTATATAAATACCAGATCTATTATTTTTGTATTTATATTTAATTTTTCACTTGTTTGTGGTTTTTCTATCTGTCTAGCTTGTATGTTGCTGCTGATAAATGAAATTTCTTCATAGTGGGATAAATAAAGTCTTGTCTTATCTTATTACAAGATAGCCTAAAATGGTTTGACTCTGACTGGATGTTAATGTATGTTTTGTGTCTTTCTTCTTGAAGGCCTCTCCATCCAGTTTGAAGGGCTCTGCCTCAGGAAGCAGCGGCGTGTCTGTGGTCAGTGTCAATGACTCTCCAGCCAGCCGCCAAGCTGCAGCTAAACTGGCCCTGAGGAAACAACTGGAGAAGACCCTCTTGGAGATTCCCCCACCCAAGCCCCCAGCCCCAGAGTTTAACTTCCTGCCCTCAGCTGCCAATAATGAGTTTATCTACCTGGTAGGCCTGGAAGAAGTGGTGCAGAATCTGCTGGATTCCACCCACAGAGGTATGCTGATTTTTTATTTTACTCTCTTCTTTGGTTTAATGGTTTCTGAGAGACTAGAAGAGCCATTCAGGTTTATTAATTGGCTGTCCAAAGTGCCACCAGAACAACTTCATTACATAACACAATGACTCTACAAGTGTCTGAACTGTAGAGTCATGCTACACCGTAATGTCATATAGTTGTTCAAGTCAAATCATCTGGTGTCTGTGAAGTCCACAGCATATGATTGGGATTGTTTTCATACTCCTTGCCATTTATTGAACTGTAGTGCCTTCTGAATGGGGGAAGTAGTCGTGAAAGAGACCACACATTATGCACAGTACAATGTACGTAATTTATCAGTATAAAAGTGATCAGTCAGAACAACTTTCCAATGATTTACTGTCCTTTTAATTGGACAAGAGGACTGAAACTGTGCCAGTAAAATTCCCTAACAGAATAACAAAGCCACTGGATCATTCCACTGTATTGGGTCAGCATTCAGACCTGTGCTCTTCTCGTGCTTATGACATACAGGCTCTCACCCACTTGATGAGAAAATGGTGGGTGACTCATCTGACCCTATCACTTCTTTCCACATTTCTTTAGACCACTCTATGATTTTTGCACCACTGAACTCTCAAATGTGTATTCATCTCTGTAATGAAGGGTTTATGCACTACAACCCTGTTATCCTCCTCTGTGTAATTGTCAACAGGCCATTCTTGCTGACTGTGTGAAGTCACATCCTACATGGACAGTAGGACTAAACAATATGAAGAAACTGATCATATTATGATTACTTTGACAGATATTATGATGTGGTATGAGGCATGATCATAACACAGAGTAATTTTTTATTTGATTTTCCCTGGAAAAAACAATAAAACATATTTTCATGTTTTTTAGTGGGGTCTGTACTAAACATATGCTCTCTGACATTTGGAGATTTGTAGTTATGGCTATCTCTGTAGCACCACAGTATTACAACCATGATACTATGCTGATTCAAATCAGATGTACAAAGTTGAGTCTGTTTACTGTTACTATTGATGTAAATGCAGATGTCAATTCATTTTGAACCGTCTGTATCACCAAAACTCCTGCCTTCTGTGCTCTAACAATGAACCCTATTATTTCAAATTTATTTCCAAAAGTCAAAGATCCAAAATCATTATAATCTGGATCTGCTCAGCATTTTAATATGTGCCAGAGAGCATGACTTGATGCCAACAATTCATTTGTACTGTGCTGTTCACCTTTGTGGAAGTATTTGCATTTGTTATGTTTCTTTATTTGTTTAGGTATTTACTTGAATTAGTATCTGACTCTGCTTTTGTCTTATCCTGAAGGCTGATCTCTGTGTTCATTCTCTACATCCAGGAAAGATTGGTGTACCACTGTCAAAGGCCATTACCCGGGAGCCTTTTGTGTGCACCCAGTGCAACACTGACTTCACCTGCCGCTGGAGGCAGGACAAGAGTAAAGGCGGTGTGGTCCTCTGTGAAGACTGCATGTCATCCAATCAGAAAAAGGTTTTGAAAGCAGAGCATACCAACAGGCTGAAAGCTGCATTTGTCAAAGCACTGCAACAAGAGCAGGAAATAGAACAGCGTATTATTCAGCAGACATCCTCATCAGTCTCCCACAGTAGCTCTTCCTCCTCATCTGCCTCGTCATCATTGAAGGCAGAGCACCTGGTGTCCCAGCAGCTGAAACAGGCTCAGGCCAGAGTGTCATCTCTGCAGCACCACCACCAGGCCAGCCGAGGAGCCAACATTGTTCACCATCACTCCATCAAGCAGGTATGAATAAGTTTAATCTGAGAAACACTTGCACAATTGTCAAATTATTCAGATCCTTTACTTCTTTAAAACTAGTTATAGTAACAGTACACTGCTAAAATACCCAATACAAATGACAATTTTTATGCAGTGCTCAAGCAATATGGTTGGAACTGTTATCAGCAAATAGTAGTATGAAAACTAACTGTTACTTTTAAGTACAATCATGCAGTAGATTAATGTCACTGTTACATTAATGTGTATCTTACATTTTACTGAAGTAGGTAGAACTCATTTTTAATTTGTAGGTTTAATTAGTTTATATAGTGTTTTGTAGTTCACAGTAATGCATAATATTCTATAAGTTCACTGTATGTCTGAATGATTGCTGTCATGAGAACCATATACATCTAAAAAGTTTTCTTGCTCAGAAAAACAGGTCTGGTTTGGGCTTTGTGACAGTGCATTTTCCAGGTAATCCAAGAGGGTTTTAGGAAGTTTACTTCAGTTAAGGAGAATTTTCTCACCCTGTGAACATGAAATCCTTGAATCTCTCACAGACATTCCAAATCAGCACTTTTATAAAAATGTGTCTTTCAGTGGACATGAAGAGAATGAAATATTGGAATCTGAAAAAATACTAATTAAAAATGTTGGATTACGAGCTCCTTCAGAGGCTGAGATCAGCAAATTTGAATTTACTGATGGTCCCTCGTACTCGGTTTAGGACTCGAGGAGATCGCTCATTCCAGAGCTCTGGAATGAGCTTCCACTGGCACTACGCACTTTGGACTCTGTTGATGCTTTTAAAAGTAATCTTAAAACCCACCTGTTCCTTTAAGCATTTTACCTGCAGTAGACTAGGGGTTGTTTTATGACCATTATGTTATTTTAATGTGTTCCTTTTATGACTGTATATTTATTTTTATTTTATTGTACTTGTAGTTATCTGTAATTTATTGATCCTTTGTAAAGCACTTTGTGACGTGCCTTGTCTGTGAAAGGTGCTATATAAATAAACTTTACTTGCTTACTTACTTACTTATTTTACAGTGGTAAAAAGTGTAATATTTATCCCTAGACTGAAGTTGTGAAGTAAATTTACCAAAAAAAATAATTATTGTGGTAAAGTACAGGTATATGTGATGTGTACTTAAGAAGACTTATAAATGCTGTTCTTAAGAAAACCACTGTAAAAAAAACCCAATTCATTTCAATTTGTTTCTTACTCTCCTCAGAGCTCCCAAGGCCAACTGTCCCACGGTGGTGTGTCATCAGTGGGGGTGAGGGGTGTTCCCCACTCCTTCTCTTCTTCCTCCCAGCTGCAGAGTGCAGTGGCAGCAGCCGCTTTGGTCAGCCGGCCAGGTAAGCATGCCCGTGTTTCTCACCACTCTGTGCAGAGTTCAAAGGTGAGCAGCAGTGGAATCGTCGGCGGCAGGAATGTCAGCGGAGGTAGTGCCTCATCCACTGCATGGAAGAAGCAGAGCAACAGCAATACAGGTAGACTCACATTAATACCAGCCCAACACTCGCGCCTGACATCTGCTCTCTTTCAAATTCCTGTCTGGTCCTAAAGCAATCCTTAAACATCTGAAATGCAAATTTTCCAAGTTCTAAGAAGTCTTCGATCTAGTTTTATCTTACACCATAAGCACAAGGAAGAGGAAGTGTTTTTGGACTAGGCAATCCCACTCTCCAGTGCCCCTCTGCCAATTATCTCCTTATTCCTGTTGCATCTCAGTATGGTGACTAGGGCTGGGTACGAAACTGCAATACTTTCATGGAACCGACAGAATACTAGGGGTGTAACGGTACTGAAAATGTCCAGTTCAGTATGTTTTCGGTAGAGGGGTCTTCAGTTTGATACATTTTCAATACTTTTTCGAAACAGTGAAGGGGAGGAGTATACAGGGCGTGCACTCCATAACTATTGAAATCCAAAAGTGACGGGGGAGGTAAACATAACAACAGAGACTATAACAGGCACAGAAGCTGGGTCAGATGTTTGAAGAGTGTTAAGTTTCACTTTACCGAAAACTTACAGAAACAACATTTTCCTGTACCGCTACACCCATAATATACACAGAGCTTTTGAATATTTTAATTCATTGATCAACTGACCTTTCTTAACAGATTGGGTCAAATCATGGTAAATAGGTTCATTTCTTGACTTGTAAAAAATGCCTTGAGGGAAAAGACAAGGATGTGCAAACATGGATTTAGAGACGTCAACCCACGCTATTTAATCTGCACCGCAGCCAACAAGCTAAAAATAAAACCAAAGATTCTTACTGTATAATGAATAGAAATGTTCTTTTTGTTAAAATTGACAATTGGTATTGGAAAAAGTAGGATTTAGGAACTAGTACCGAAGCCAAAGTATCAGTATCCACAACGATACCCAGCCCTAGTGGTGACAGGTATTTTTCCTGGGTGTGATTACTCCACTGGTTTTCACTCTGCTGTTTTTCCTTTGTATTTGTTATTGTGATGGGGACGTGGGTAGCTGTATTTAGTTTGTTTTACCCAGTCATGCTGCTTTTAGCTTAATCCAGTCTGTACTAAACTGACAGCATGCGGTTTGTTCCCTATTCTCACAGTCTGCTCTCTTGCATGTTCACAGGAGTGACTATGGCCTACGTGAATCCCAGCCTCACAGGTCACAAGAACGCAGCCACCGTTGACGCTCGTCAGAGGGAGTACCTGCTGGACATGATCCCCTCACGCTCGTCAATCTCCCAGACAGCAAATACATGGAAATAATGGAAACAGCACTCTACTGTTAATTAGTTTTTTGATCCTCAGTTACAATATTGTCAACAGCACCTCCAGAGGACTATTTCGCAAATACAATCTCTCAAAGTGAAGTTCCTTGCTCACCTTTGTATGATTGTTATTTTAGGGTTTTGTTATGTTTTTTGTTTTTGTTTTTTCATTGTTCACCCCCCCACCCCCCACCCCTTCAAAAAAAAAAAAAGGGGGAGACAATGGGTATTGTTTTGAGGTTTGTTCTTTGGTTACTGTGCAGAAACCATTTGATTTGACTGTGGCAAAGAAAACACAAATACTTGAAGGGCTTTCCCCGGAGTACTTTGTTCTCCAGATTGGGTCATTAATTGATGGTGTGATAGTCAGCATCTGCATTGAGTACCCTGAGGAAAATGAGTACTCTGCTTTGGGCATAAATGCCTTTTTTCTGCCATTTTGTGGGTCAGACTGACCAAACTTGACACTTGAATGGTTATAGTTTTACATAAAACTTCACATTCAACAAAGTACACATTTATTCTACGCAAAAGCAAAATAACTGAGTTGTAAAATTTTCAGTATGTCACCGCTGTAGTTTAAAGTTTGAATTTTATTTTATATTTACAGTAAGTTATTTTCTTTGTTTTTCTTCTTTTTTTTTTTTTGACAGATGTTAAAAATCACTCAGTGTATTGTGGTTTCCACAAATGAAGAGTTTATTCTATTTTTTCCCCCGTTTAACAGCATGCATGCCCCAACCCCTCTTTCATTTTGCACCTTAGCTGAAGAAGCATGGTGTCAACACTTAAGTCATCTGTAATTACCATCTGTAATTTGCTGATTTTATATTAATGTCAACATTGTAAGATTATTTTTGAGTGTTCTGTCATTGTTGAGAAAATGCAAAATTTGAAGGACCTGGATTTGCCACTTGAACTAGAGATCTTGTTCCTGGTTTATTCAAATATCATTCATGCAACCTGTGGCATATACAAAGCCCTGAATCTCTTAATAAGGGAACATCTCCCACCTATCAGGGTACTGGAAAACTCAAAACTCTTTTTTACCTTGTACCCTTCATCATCCTTCATAATTTCTCTGCTTCTTGGTCCTAACTGCATTGTATAAAGTTATGTTACATTTTATTTGGTTTACTTTTTTCCTAGCTCCTAAAGAAGTAATAAAAAAAATATACATTTTAAACCCATTCTGTTATTTGTCTTCTGTGGATAGTGACGCTCAGGTGGGAGTGGGAGATAAGTCGATTCCTAGGAAGTGACTGCATATTCATCAAATTTAACAGATGGCATGAAGTGATATCATTTAAGCAAGTAACACCTGCATGGAGCTTGTGGGTCAAAACAAGCTGAAATAAAGTTATGACTCAGTCAAACATAGTGGGGAAAAATTACAGAAGTGAATGAAGTGTTGAGGCTACATTTAAAGACAGTAGAACGTGTGGAAAACAGGACTCAGGCTGGTGAAGATCACATTTTTTTCCCTTTGTAAATTGCTTAAATGATAAAATACATGGATTTCAATATATAAGGAACAACAGTAAATCAATACTATACTGCATATTATGTCAATTGACATAATACAATATATGTAAAATAAGACAATGTGAGCAAATGGTAAAATGCCGTTCTTCACCCATATGCCGTCCTTAAATTTACTATACAAGCACATGAAAACTATAAAATCATCATACATCAACATTTTTTTTAATTATAAAACTTTTAAATGACCCCACACACACACACTCAAAACTACTAAACATTTAACGTTTTCATGATTTTAATCCTTTAAATGCCAATTTAATCATTTCAATTCTAAGTGATTTATTACAACAACAAAAAAACACAAAAATTTGAATATTTTCCATAAAATCCGTAGTAGCTGAATGAAACATTGGTGGTGATTAGACCATTGGAAAGGTCAAAGATTAACAACAAAATGTATATGATTGCATTAGTATTTTTTCTCTAGTGTCAGATACTCCCTCTGGTTTCCCTCATGGACAAAAATGTCCCATTGACTTCCATTAAAATCACATTTTTTAACCTCACTGCCATTACACATTATAAACATTCTTTCTCCAATGTCAACATTTATTTACAAGAAAACTAGTGATGTTTGACAATTATATTGTATTCCACCAGTTTCAACCTTTTTTCCATTGTAGGCAGATGCATGAATTTTTTATTTTTATTTTTTCTGTTAAATTATGGGACTTTGGTTTTGTTCACTGCAGATCATCCTGGAACCAGTAGAAAACATACAGATGGAGGTTATTCTTCCAAGATCACACTGAGACAGAACCCCTGAGGTTTCTGTGAAGGCAGTACCAGTGAACTCCACCACCGCTGAGGGACATGGGGGAAGGGTCAGCCTCTGTATAACCTCTGAGGTCATGCATGTTCTGCTGTGTCTCTTTTGTTGCAGAAGCTTTCAAAGATGTTACAGTTTGCACAATAAATGTTTACACTGATGAATGTGTGATATCCATTTAAAACTTATTTTCCACCCACAACCACACACAAACAGATCACATTTGGGCCCCCCCTGGTGGTCATATGGCCCCATAATATAACAGAATATATAAAAAATTTCATGCATCTGCAATTGGAAAATGGTTGAAACTGGTTGAATACAGTACAAATGCCTAATATCACTAGTTTGCTTCGAAAGACATGTTGACATTAGAGAGAGTACGTTTATTAAGTGTAATGGTAGTGGGATTGAAAATGTGATTCTAATGGAAGTCAATGGGACATTTTTGTCCAGGAGGGAAACCAGAGGGAGTATACACTACAGAAAAAAAAAAAAAAGTACTAATGCAATCGTATAAATTTTGTTGCTAATCTTTGACCTACCCAAGACTCTAATACCCACC
>JAPSES010000030.1:1116084-1137683 GCA_029822895.1 Maxillicosta whitleyi | reverse complement strand
ATTATTATTTATTTATTTTTTTTACGTATTATTATTAACCTGGCATTTCAAGATTTTAAATCCTGAAAACTGTTGAATGTTTGGTAGTTTTGAGCAGTGGGAAGCTGTTTAAAAGATTTATGTAAAAAATAAATAAATAAATAAATATTGATGTATGGGGATTTTATAGTAGTTTTTTTCACGTCTGCGAGGGTGACCAGAGGGTGCAAAAGGCATCATGGAAAAAACAAAACACATCTGAGGGCAAAAGACGCTCGATTACAAAAATCTAACTAAAAAAAGAAACGTTTCTGCCTCATGTCATGGGAAAAACCTGCAACACAGCCAAAATGACCAACAAATGCAAACAAATGAGAAAAATCTACACAATTCCCAAGGAGGACTCTAAGTGTTATCATATTTCCAGTTTCTAGTTTTTCATGGTTTGATAGAACTGACAAATGCTGCAAATATGTGTTCTAACTTATGGATGTAATTTATTTTAATTTACACCAGATTTGCTTTAAAAAGTGCACGTTAAAACTATTTTCATAATCAGAAGGTACTAAGACGTGAGTGATTAAAAAATAACCAAGACTGACGAATCTTCGATGTTATTTTTAATTTCAAGTGAATGTAGGTAAATACATGCAGTCTTGTGGTTACGTAGAGTAAGACAAAGAAAATGTTGGAAACAAGCTAATGTATCTCATAGTAATATAGAGTAAAAGATTGAAACATGGTAAAAAAAAAAAAAAAAAAAAAAAATTCCAATTATAATAGCATTATTCATTAGCGTTGACATCAATATATACACTTCGCCTTCCGAGCGGGTGGGGCGGTAGTGTGCCCATGCTGCTGTTTTCCACCGGAAAAGAAGAATTAACACGGTGACGTCAGTGGTGTGTTTTGGAGAAGGGGTTGGAGGAAGATGGCGGGGTCCAAGGTGAAGCAGGACATGCCTCCTACGGGAGGCTATGCTGCCTTCGACTATAAGAGAAACCTCCCGAAGCGAGGACTTTCGGGTACAGATACTACGAATCCAGTTAGCTGAACATTTAAGATTGTACAGGGTTTGCAAAATGTGTACAGGTTATGTGATGTGTGCGATTTGTTGCGCAGCGGCTAATGCTAATGACTTAGCGTCAGTGAATTTGACACAGACGGCAATTCGGTTAAAACTGTCGTTATCATTAAACCTGGCATTGTCTCATCACTGTCAATTCTAAACCAGAAGTTGCTGTTGTCTGAATATAATTGTAAAAGTGGTCCAAATCGTATTAGTAACTAAAAAATGACTGTTTTGGGTTAGTTCGTAATGACAGAAATATTAGCACTATGCTAATTAGCCAACTCGAACACGTCTTTGCGTTGGTTCAGTCATCTTAAAATCTGAAAATCATCTTAAAATTTGAATCCTCAAGTTTACTTTGCATGTCATTGTCGGCTGCACAGCTCTATATTATTGGCCAGACTACTCAACTTCTTTGCTTCAGTATATCAATGAAGTAAATTTCCATTGTATGTCTGAATCTGATTTTGAACTCCCTTTAGGTTCTTCATTCTTTAATGATTTACACATGCACAGGTCAGCAAAGTGAACAAAAATGGCCCTTTACATTATGTGTTAGTGTTGAACAAGCACCATTTTTATTAGTTTCAGATGGTGTGGCCATGTGGGCTTCATTCCTTGATAGATTCAATTAAATCGATCTGTTGTATTTGACCATTTTTGAACCACATAAAACAAATTTCTACTACATTAATTATTGGTGTATTTGGATCACTGTTAAATTACTTGAAATTAGCAAAATATCAGTGGAGCCCTATATAACAATTTAGAAACATTTCATTTTACAATGATTTTAAACAGAAATTTCAACGTTCAACACTGACAAATGGTTTCCAATGTATATAAGGCACATCAATGTTCTAGAAGTTAGTTATTACACTAATTAATAATATACTTCTATTTAGCTACAAAATATAGTAGGTAATAATGATTATAATTTTGATACTATATGTAATTGGAGGGGACATGGTGGTGTAGTACATAGCACTCTTGCCTCACAGCAAGGGTTCAATTTTAACACTAGTTGGACCTTTCTGTGTGGTATTTGTATGTTCTCATGGGTTCTCTCTGGGTACTCCAGTTTCCTCCCACCATCCAAACGCATGCACTGAGAGGTTATTTGGTTCATCTAAATTGCCCATAGGTGTGAATGTGAGAGTGGTTGTCTCTGTATGTCAGCCCAGTGGTGAATTGGAGACTCATACAGGGTGGACCCCACCTTTGCCCATATGTAGCTGGGATAGGCTCCAGCGACCCCTGTGACCTTAGTGAGGATAAAGCGGAATCATAAAATGAATGAATGTAACTGGGAAATTTGGGATTCAACACAAACCCAGCTCTAAATCAAGAATTCTTCAATCAACAGGATACAGCATGTTTGCCATTGGTATCGGCGTCATGGTGTTTGGGTACTGGAGGATTTTTAAGTGGAACAGAGAAAGGAGGTAGGACAGTTCTCATAACCATTACAGTTTTATTTGCTGAATTAGCCATTCATTGGATGTGTTTATTTATTTCAGGCGGATGCAGATTGAGGAGCTGGAAGCCAGGATAGCTCTAATGCCCCTCATGCAGGCAGAGCATGACCGCATGTAAAATACAACACTCGTGCACGTCTGCTTTCTAAAATTGACCTTTGGAGGCCTTTGTAATGTAACTGCTGAATTTTTCTTTATTCAGGACATTACGGAAGCTGAGGGAAAACCTAGAAGAGGAAGCAATTCTTATGAAGGATGTTCCTGGTTGGAAGGTAAAGGAAACATTTTTTGTTATGACAACAGAATTAATTGAGGGTAACGAAATCAGTTATTCAACAAAGGCTTTACTCTACACAGATGGAATAAAAACTGTCCAACATTTCTAACAATAAGACATTGTTCATAGCTCACAGACATAGAATTTTATTATTTTTCAATAAATGTAGGCAACAGTTAATGCTATCATTATATACGTGGCTGAGATGATGCTGAAAATCTATTAAAGTAAAAGAAAAACGATCACAAATGTGGAATTTTAAATTACAGTATTCACCTTTGACCAAACTTCATCAAATGTGTTATCAAAGGATATTATGAAAAATAACACATAACCTGTCCTAAAGTAATAGCATCACTTCGCTTCAGGATAATTACATTTGTCTTAAATGAAATGTGATAATGGTATCAGTCAATTCCTGTAATACATATAATTACTTACATATGCAATTGTAAATGATGGAGTTTTTGAAGGATTTAAAGTGATTTAATTGCAAAAATGGAGAAAAACACATGTTGCATTAGGGTATGAGAATAAAATAGGTCTTTACTGTCACTGTTACAGGAGCAATAAAAACCTGTTTAGCTGTATATGCTTCAAGTATTATGGATATTGTGACAGTTTACAGAATTTCTACTTTTCTATTTTCTGCTGAATCATCAGTACCAGTAGTCTGTAGTATTTTTGTCATTTAATGTGAAACAATTAAGGTATGCCATTGTGAATTACAAAAATGTCCCACTGCTTCTCTGCACTGAACTGGTTTTGTTCTGAAACTTGTCCAGGTTGGCGAGAGCGTCTTCCACACAGACCGCTGGGTCACCCCTCTGCCACAGGAGGTATTCAACCTCCGACCACGTGAAGAGCTTTTGAACAAGCGTTATGGTTTCTTGCGGTACGTGTAGTACCACTACGAGTCCTGAGCTCCTTCACTTTCAGTACCATGTGGACCTGAGACCCCACTCAGTCCATCTTGTATATGTTGATTGTTCACTATTAAAATATAATTTTTCTGTACCTTATCCTGGTTTGAATTTTTGTTTTGTTTGGATTGAGAATCGAACCTATAATGCTTTTAAAAACATTGTTTTGTGGCTAAATAATACTTTTTTTTTTTTTTTACCAAAATTGCCTCTAAACATTTTTCAAGTATTCCCATAATCCCTGTTCATTCACAATTAATGAGCAGCACTGCTGTAAACAAATATGTGCTTTATACATTCAGTAACTTTGCACAGAACCAAATGCAACCACACACACACACACACAATGTGTTATGGTTAGTTTTCTCCAAGTGGCTATGTCACTTCAATATCCTCAAATGACTACTTCACTGTTGTATGTCAAACACAACCTTGAAGTCCAGTAAACTGTTGAATAAAAACAAAACAACCCTTTTACATCTTAACTGTAGTCTATAGACTGAAATTTACATTTTTACTGTAAAAAGGTCGAAGATCTTCCAAAATGGTTTAATTAAGTTAGGGTCTAGAAAGTTTTTTAAATTGTTTTCTTTAAATGGGGAACATCGGTGAGCTTGTCACTTTAGCGTGAGCTGTATTTCATAAACTGCAACATAATTACACCAAAGTGTTATTTTCAGTCAACATCTACTGCATAGGTCTTCAGATGAAACTATTGACTTTGTGTTCAGAGACCTTGAATAAATTAACAGGTGAAATGTTTTGTTTTCATTCAAATGGGATTTGCAAATGTTTGACTACGATTCCAGGGACATACAGTCCTGGATATACTACTACGTTTTAAGATTGAAAGATAGTTTTGTTTCAAGCATTAAAATGAAGTGCTGCATAAAACTATTCAGTGTAGACACTGAAACAATGATCCAGAATTGACAGCAATTATGTAGTTTTTCCAAGAACTTTATTTCTGCAGTCGATGAAATGGCAGAAAACAAGTATTACATTTAACCGTGACCACAATTACACTTCGATTTCACTGTACTTTCATTCAAGCAAAATGTGGTTGCCTGCTCCTATGTCCAAGTTTCACATTTCAAGGACTTTGAACAGAGCCATCATTTTGTCTTGTATGTTTTTCTGTATCTCTTGGCTCTATTTTGTTGCAGGTGCATCAGGGTTCCTCTGTGTAGCCACTGCCATCAGCTGCCTCATGGTGAACCTAAAACGAAAATGCACACTTAACTGACGGCAACATTCAAAAAGTCACCCATTATAGTGCATCGTTTGAAGATAAAACATGAATTTACCTGATAAGTACATCTGCATCCCTCTCTGCCTTCTAAGGCTGGATGTACACCACGCTGTGAGGTCATCTAGTGAAGCCTCCAACAGTCCATTCAACCTGAAGAAAAAGAGAGGAGATGATTAAGCCTAGTCACTAATGGCTTGACAAGACAAATCACAACAAAATGCATGCAACACTATACATGAGTCTGAAACTCACCGCTTATTCATATATATGGGTGCAAAGAAAAACTGAATAGTCTAGACACCTTATACGTCAATTAGGACTGCTGCGGGGCATTACTGGAGCAAATTTGAGGACTAATGCAGTGAACAGAGGTGGTCTGAGAACAATAATACCCATGACTCAGAGGGCATTGCTTTGTTTTGGAGGACTCGAGAAGGTGACTAAAATCCAAGAGCTCCATAGAAACATGTCTTTAAGAAGCAAAATCTGGACGAGGCCATGGCATGTTTGTAGGCGACATCTGAAGCAGAGGACTAAACAGCGACTAACTTGAAGGTATTCATGGAAACAATGAGAACTGAGTTTGAAGGATGTGAGCAAAGCAAAAGGAGATTTTTACCTCACGTGCATTGGCCTACTTTCTCCACATATGACCTAGGCAAGAGCAGCTTTCATCTCTGATGAGCACTTGTTGGTAGGCGCAACACTTCATTCTCCAAGGACTTGTAGGTTTTTGAAGTAGCTGACCACTTGAATGTAATGAAGGATTAACATGACCAGACACCAGCTAATGTTTACCAGCATTTCCATGTGCAACTTAAGGTACTTGAACATTCAAACCTCAAAAGGTTTGATACTTTGGATTTATAATAAATTTGGAATTAAATATTTTGCCATCAAATCTGTATCCAGGCAGGTAGATTCATCAAATGCACATTTCGTTTTTTTTTTCCCAAAGGCACATCCAATTACTTTTTCCACTCCATTTAATCTGATTGTCCAATTATTAATTGCCCTCCAATGCAATTCACGTGTAAATTCTGGTGCTTTAAACAGGTTCTCACGTAGAATTATAGAAATGAGTAAAGCGCTCTGCTAAACTCTCCCATGTGGTAGTTTTGAAAGGCAAAGGAACCAAGATTATTTTCCACAGTCTGTTTAATAGGCTCCATGAAGCCAAACTGACAAGAAAAAAAATGTTGATCATACAAAGAACATAAAGTACAAAACTGTTCCCGGTTGAGATAATATACTTTGGGGAAATGAAGTTACAGTTTTCGATCACTTAAACAAGATTAGTCCATTTTACAGCACATTTAAAAATGCAGATGTTGAGCAGAGCACAGAAGATACCTTGGACAGACTGTAGCATGCTGCAATTTGCAACTTCATGAACAGCCGGCCACTTCGGATGTGTAGTTCACCAGTCTGAAAGGAATTCACTCTTTTGGGAAATTGAACACACAGGAGCCTCGACTAAACTAAGTTTTAATAGTAAAAAGGAATTTAGCATAAAATCCCCCCCAGAAAAGTGTATTTAAGTGTAGATGTTCCTCAGTCAGTTTAAAACCTGGCAGGAGGTAGGTCAGAGACTTCAGAGGGGAAATTAGAAAACGAAACAAGTAAGCCCCATCACTTATTCAGATGTAAAAAACAAAAAAAAAAACATAAGTAATCAAATCAAACACTAACGCGCTGGACAAGAAGTCTACAGCAATGGTAGTGGCTGTTCAATGAAAAGCCATGTGGAGAACAATGTTGGATCCCCAAAGTGGGACATTACATTAATAGATTACACAGGTGCCTTTTAGTTAGCATTTTTAGAGGAATGCAGATGCCCAATTAAACAAGGCAAGAGTGTTGAACTGTTATTGTTTAAACATGGTTTGTTAGGGAATGACCAAAACTCATGGCTACAAGTTTAAGATGCTTGAGCTACTACAACAGAACTACAAAACTAAGGTCAGCAATAACACGTGGACATTTTTCTTGAGGAGCGCATCTTTGAAATACAGCCAGCCAAGTGATGATCTTGAATCAGGGAGATGTTTACTCGTGTGCAGCTGAGGATAAGAAGTGGGCACACAGGTAAAGACACTGAAAGTTTCCAACACTGGAGTTTCACAACATCCCAATCAACCCACCAGACAGTCCAAAACCCTCCCTCAATTTTGCACAGGGGTCTCCATGAGCTGTGATATGAGCAAAATGTACTACGCAGAACAGGTACAATTACATATTTGCTAGAGTGGTTCAATCCGTTTGCCAGCGTCTTTATCAGAGAGGGGTAGGCACTGGCAAAAATAGCACAGAAAGGTGTTTCTTAGGCTGTAAAACTGAGGGGAAGCGGATACAAGTATCTGCATATGTTGGGGCTGTAATAATCTCATTTAATTCAAAGTTTGACACCTAATATGATAGTAGTGAAGTAAATGTAATTTATAAATGATACAGCAAACAATACTTCAATTCCACCTATCAATAAAAATTTCAGGTAGTTCCATATTGATTATAATGGCTGGGTAATTTATAGGATTAACAAAAATACTTAAAACTTCCATTTGCTGTTTAGAATTTGAAGTAGACAGCCCCAACATAAGTATATACACAGTATGAATGCATATTAATGCTTACCGTAGTCATATTGCTCACGGTAGGATGACGAGCGATCACTGTATCCCCCCCCCTGACTCCTAAATGCAAGACAAAAAAAAAAACCAAGTTACAATTCAAACTTTAATTTAAGATCCCCACATATTTCTATCCACCTTTGCTATAGTTTCTTATATCCTTACCTATTCTCTCTGTAGCCAGATGAATATCCACCGCCGCCACCTCCACTCCTGTACTGGTTACTGCCAAAGCTCCTTTCTCCACTGCTGAAGTTCCTGTCACCATAACTCCTGTCACTGTATCCCCGGTCTCCATTGTATCCTCCACCACCTGGAAAAAGAAACAAAATTTCAGTTATAATCAAATAAGAAGACAACAACCCAACAACCATGACTATATTCATGGCTGCTCCATACCTCTGGAGTAACCACGGCCGCCTCTACCTCCTCTTGAGCTACTGAATCTGCCTCCACGCTGGCTCGATCCAAATCCTCCACCTCCTCTGGGGCGTCCTCCTTTTCCTGCTTCATCCACACGAATATGCCTCCCATCCAGACTCTGCAATGAAGAGATAACCATTGTAAATTAATGAGACATAATACAAATTACTCATTTTATCAACTTAGGAGAATTTACAAACTGCTGTAAAGGTAACATGCATAATGGATATCCTTTTCTTTAATAGTTTGTCTATATTTACATCTAGGGTTGTTCATACTTGTGGAACTATCAAGTTACTTGGGCATTTGGATACAAAAATCATGCTTTTCTTCAGGTAAATCATTGCTACATTTTAATGTTCTTGGTCGTTTTCACCACGTGTGTATCGTATAAAAGATTTAGAGCTGAATTTTATTTTTTACCATCAACAATCAATTTAAATCATTAAAAACTAAACTCTCCATGGGACCTCGCTGCCCAAATGCAAAGTAACAATGCACCAGTTTTACAGATGGGGGTTGCGGGTCAAATGTTAAGCCACCGGTGAAGTACCCTCTGGGTGAAAATGTAAATGTAATGGTCTTTGTGTGCAGTTACGAACCTTGCCGTTCATGGCGTCCATAGCGTCTCTAGCATCTTCGGGATTTTCATATTTAACAAAGCCGAATCCGCGAGATCTTCCTGTCTCTCTGTCTTTAATCACATCCACTGTAATGAGATTAAAAAAAAAAAAATAGATAAAAGCAAGTTTAAGACATTACACAACTCGTCATTTAATATGTAACCGACAATGAAATGGAGGCCTCGGCGGATTTACCTTTCTCGATGGTTCCATATTTTCCGAAGGCCGCAGCCAAAGACTCTTCGGTTGTTTCGAAGCTAAGACCTCCGATGAAAAGTTTTCCTTCGTCCGACATCTTTAGACTATCTACAAAACAAGAGAGTGAACATATTAATAAAAAAAAAACCGTCTGTTTATTTTCGTCGCGGCGCCTCCGTGTTTGATAGCACCGCCAGAAAAGGTGCGTTACACGGCAGAGAAAAGTAGGTCAAATATATATAACCTTCCAGATAACACCGCCCAGATATAAATATCAGGCGAAAACAATCAACATTCTCACCCTAAAACTTAAAAACAATTTACCGCCAAAAAAAAAAAAAACCTTTGTTGAATGATTTTTGGGGGGAGGCGTTGCGGTGGCTAACAAAAGCCGCCAAGCTAGCAGGCCTCATGGCATCAACGTGGTTAGCTATCTTAGCATTAGCTTTTTATCTTCAGCGCCATTTTACACAGCTCATGTTCATTTCACGCTGTTTCTTTTATTAAAAAAAACACGCAATCCTCCCCGAGACACACGGTTATTTAGATACACAGACATATCCTGTAGGAAAACAATATATTGGAAATATCGATTTTTTTTGTCTGATTAGTATAATTAAAATTCTCAATATTCAAAGTTTAGTAAATATCAATTATATTATTCAAACCCTGTAATACATTAGACTATTGCATTGAATGTATTGAACAAATAATTAAAAAAAAAAAAAAGTGTGAAATCAATAAATACCTTTCTACTGGCAGAGCTGATGTCTGTCGAGCGGAGCTGCAGGTCAAATGCGAAAGGAGGGAGAGCGCACTTCGGTTTTCACCGCTTTACGCACTGACTTCCTCTTCTATGTCTTTGTGCGTATAACACATTGAGCTTACAGCGCCCCCTCTTGGACCGGGTACGGAATTACCTCATTCATTTCTTTGTGCAAGCGTGACAAACTCTCTTTAGATCGTGGTTCACATAAAACCCATTTAAATCTCAAGTGGGCAGGACCAGTAAAATAATTGTATAATAACCCATAAATAATAACTCCAAAAATGTCCATTTTTTTGTTTTACAGCAAAACAGTAAAAGTATAATTTTAACAATGTTATACCTCAGCTTCTCATGTACACATGCGCATTGCAAACCTAGATTATAGATTTACTCAGCAAAAAACAAACAAAAAACAGGCATAATGTTATTAAAATTGAGATATTTTAGGTTGTTCAAGGTACTCACATTTTTGTTTTGCAAAAAGATGGTTTGTAAATGTAATTATTGTCAGTTGGTGTTGTCATCAATTACATGTTATTTTGTTTACTTGTCAGGTCTTAGTGTGTAAGTTATTAAAATTCTATCTTAAGTGAAACCACGTGAGTGAAATTTCCCACCTCCATGACACTGTAAGAAAAGAAATGGAGACGCAGGAGTCCTATTAGAGTACCCTTGATCTAGGTATAAAAACCACAATGAACAGTTTTCATGAAATGCTCATTATGTTTTTCTAAAATGGAGCTAAAATGTATGCAATGATGAACACAGATTATGAGCTCTAACAAGGTAGTTCAGCTGCAAAAAAAAAAAAAAAGCAACACCAAAATGTGGTCATCTGGGGATTTTACCAGATTTACTCACGGTCATACTGCAAACAAAAGTGCACAGCTTCTACACTCTTTCTTCATTCGCATTTTATTCCTTTCTTTTGCATTTACATTTCAATACTGCATAAACGTAAAACATTTTAGAGGAACATCCAACAAAACACAGCTTGATTACATTCGCGACAGTTAAGGCATTGAAATATGTGGACAAACAAACAATAAGAGGTCTGTATGAACACCAAGATGTCAGCTTTGTGACACTGCTACATAATTACAGCCATTTCATTAAAAGACGGACTCAGACAACAAAACACACTCAGGACAATAACAGTAACAAGAAGCAGACTACTTGAGTTATCTTGAGCATTTTTCAGAAATGCTGATAGTACAAAAACAGCTAAGTAGAGCTCCAACAACTGTCAACTATTCAATTAATTGCCGTATATTCTAATACTTATTTACTGGGAGCATTTTTCTTTTGTGAAAAAAATTCATAAATCAGATTTTTTTTTTGGTGGTTTCTCCTTCGTCTATGACATTTTCACCACTTTCTGACATTTTATAAATTACACAATGAATTGATTAATCAAGAAAATAATTGACAGATGAGTTACAATGAAAATAACAGTTGCAGCCTGAAAACCAAGTATTTCCACTGATGTTGTGCTTACTTCACTGTTCTTTACAAGGTTGCAGGTCCGCTTTTGATGGTTCCACAGTGATCTGTTGGTTCTATTCCACAGAGGATGAGCCCTTATTCATCCATGAGCTGCCGCTGCTCTGACAGTATGTGGATCTTTTCTGTCCAGGGGTCAAGTAAGGATAACGGTATGGGTGAGATGACTGTGAGAGACGTGAGCTTCTGCGAGTCCGTCTGCGAAGACGCCTCTGATGCATCAAAAACTGGAGACGCTCCAGTTTACTGTGCAGCATTTGATTCTCTTCCATGGATGAGTGGAGGTGGTGGGTCTCCTCACCTACAGGAAGGAGAAGAAAGAGCTGGAGTTAGATATACTACATAAAAAATAAAGTTACATGTGGGAATAAGTCTGAGTGGCAGTTAATTCATTGAGGGGTAAAGTCCTCACAATTAGCCAACTATTAATCCACATTGTTAATATCAGCTTATTCAGAAAGATTTTCTTTTTTTTTTTTTCAAACTGTAAAAGGTTTGGAACAATATTTGAAACTGCTCACAGCTCAACTTATGTCATTGATTCTCAGGTTGTAAAAACTTGGTCTGAGGATACAGTGGGGGCATTATCAAGCCTGTTTAAGACTTTATTTATCCCACAGTGGGGACAATTCACAGTTAACAACAGGAACATATAAAAAGCAACTACAGAGAACAAAATAGGTAGAAAAAAAAGACAAATGAGTGAAAAATGAAAATATAAAGAGAAAAATAAGAAGTTTGGTATTTATATAAATAAAAATTCAAACTGAAAATTAGCAGGAAATGCCTCCATCTCACACAAACTGGATAAGAGACGTGATGACACCCCTGGACCCAGAGTGGATCAGATATTCTTTCACAGGATGAGAGAGAATTGTACAGAACCTGGACATGTTTTATGCCCTTTTTTTTTTTTTTTTTTAGAACAGTGCTTTTGGTGATACTGAACATCTCCATCACACATACACTCATCAGCTATAACATTATGACCACTGAGGAGTAAAGGAATATTAATTTTCATTGTGTCATTACAGTGACACCTATCAGTGGGTGGGGTATATTAGGCAGCAAGTGAATGTTTAGTCCTTTTAGATAATGTCTTAGAAACAGCAAAATGGCAAGAGTAAGGATGTGAGCAAATTTGACAGAGGAGAAATCTTGATGGCCAGTGTGTAAAGTGGTGTAAGGCATCTATTGGAGCAAAAGATTATCACCACCTGTCCAATAGTATGTAGTAAAAGGTGATACTTTAAAGTATTTCAATGTCGAATGCTTATTTAAACGTTTTTATAATTACATTTTACTGATTATAGGAAATAAAAACAGGAATACTGGTATCTTGTTAACATTGTGTGCATGTATTTATTTGGTTTGATATAGTATACACAGCATGAATAAAGTTGTGACACTTATCTCTTTAGAAATGGCAGTTTTATTGTGTCCACAATAATACTAGAAAAGAATGTGGACATGGCAGTAAAAGTAGTCATGAATATTGATTTATGATATAAATAAATAAAACATTGTGGCCTGTTGTGAAGGTCCTGATGGTTTGTAATTTCTAAAGGGTCTGTGTTATCTATGTTTATGTTGTTTATTGCATGCTTTGAATCAGCAGTAGATGAGTTTTAACACTGCGCATTAACCGAGGTGACTTATCAAAGTTCACTGTTTGCTAAAGGAAAAAAAAGTCATGCTCACCTGGCGTTTTACTGAAGGGATCCGTCTTCTGGGTCAGTAGAGTTTTGGTTTGTGTTCTTCTGGGTTCATCTGGGGCCTGTGGACTGTGTGAAGGGAGGCCTGAAAGTGGACAGTGGAGGTGTGGAAGGTTGGATGGGGACCCCTGGTGGTGGGAGGCAGCTCTGAGGAGGTCGTTGAGGATCTGGATAATGATGGCGATGCCACGTCGAGGGTGACTGATCTGTGACTGACTGTGAGGGGCCAGAGTACCTGATGGAAGATGGAGGAGAACATAAGAATTAGAGGGGGAAAAAAACACCAAAAATGCAGAAAAAGATCTGACTGAGCTTTTTATATGAAAATTTTTCAAGATATTTCTGAAAAAAAAAATTAAGAGACGTTTGTTTTTGAGAACATATAGAATACATTTAACAAAAACTGGACAAAATAATTAAAAATGCAGTGTTTTCAGCCCTCAAATGGTGCAAACAAGATCATATTCATTTTTAAACAACACAGCACTATGATGTAGGAGGATCAACAATTCAATATTTGTTGGAATCAGCCTGATTTTTAAGTAAAGCTCTTGTGCATTTTTGTGTGCTCTCCAGCAGTCTTACACCTCACTGTCAGCTGCTGTCTTCCACTCAGCTTTGTTTGATATCTTGAGATCATCCATCTTTCTCTTGATCACATTCCAGAGGTTTTCAAATTTGTTCAAAATGGAATATTTTGTTGTGGTTTCTTATGTTTTTTTCCAGATGTGTACTGTTCATGCACAAGAGAAGACTTACCAGAGAAAGTCCCAGAAAACACGCCCGGAGAGTGGTTGACAAAACTTTCTATGACAGCTCCTGGCTCTTTGCAGAATTTAGCAGTAGATGAGGCATGACCATTACTCTGTAAAAATTAAAAAGGTACAGAGAGTTTGGCGACAATGCAATCAGTGAAATAGGAAACATTTAATGGAATTTAGTGAGACCTCTCAGGTACAATAGCTAACCTCTTTGAAAGTTGAGGCAGGGACTGGACTTGGGGGTCCAGAAAGAGAACTAGTGGGACCCTTTGAAAAGACTGGAGTGGTCGCTGGCAGTGGAGAACTGGGATGAGGGCACTCAGAGGGCAAAGAATAGGTCGGAAGATGAGGGGGATATGTATGTTTAGAGTGGGGAGAATGGGAGTGGTGAGGGCAGTTCACTGGGTGGACACTGTTGGATGAATGGGAGGTAGAATGTGTTGCGTTGAAAGGAATTTTAGGTTTTGAGGTGTTAAAGTGGATTGGAGATGCAGAGTTAGGAGAGTCCATTATAGTGGAGGCAGTGGTGTTTGAGGTGGATGCAGATCCAGGGTGTTTCATCCTAATGACTGAAGGCCGGTTATGTTGAAGCTCTCTGTTATGAGATGAACTGTGATGAACCATAGAGTCCTGTTTCTGCTGCAGCTCAGCCACATTCTGCGCAGACAGCTGGAGCTGCACATACATCGTGTGGGCACCGATTCCCATGTTAATAGTCAGAGGGGAGCGCCCAGACAGGAAGTCACTGATCTACAAGAGAGTCAGGAAAGAAACACTTAAGATTTAAATAAACCTTTGGTCACAGTACGCTGCCTTAACTCCCACTTCAAGTGATCTAAGTAACTTTCCGTATTTGTGTGTTGGTGTAAAATCTTGTCAGTAATCACAAAAAGTGATGCAATCTTGTCATCTGTGTCTTTAACGCGAA
This sequence comes from Maxillicosta whitleyi, assembly GCA_029822895.1. NCBI lineage: Eukaryota > Metazoa > Chordata > Actinopteri > Perciformes > Neosebastidae > Maxillicosta > Maxillicosta whitleyi. Next base: position 1,123,152 of record JAPSES010000030.1, on the reverse strand, counting down.
TGTGTGGGGGTTATTTTGCTTTGACAGGCCAGCCTACAGTTTGTAACTACGTTTCTAGAAAATAAAGTTATTCCTTTTATAATTTACTTGTGATTGAAGGTACACTACATTTTGCATTCAAGTCAGGTCTGATACTTTGCAGTATGTAGTTTGTCAAATCTTTAACTGAAGTCTTACCTGAACTTCTGTTAAACTCTCCAGAACGTCCATCATACTCCTGTCAGCTCTGGGAGTCGACTGTAGCAATAAAAGTGGAACAAAACAATTTCTCCATGAAATGATGTGTTGTCAAAATACTTCAGAGTGATTACAATTCGTTCTCCTTGTATAGCAGAATGTGCATTGGTTTGGCATACTCACCAAGCCTGCTTCAATGACAGGGACAAGGGTCAGTTTGCTGTCATCTGCTACACCCAGATCCAGTAGTTTCCCTGCTGTCAGTTGCCTTCATTTGTAAACAAAGGTATCACATTAGTCACTTGTTGATCTAAGCAGCATTAATCATTTGGAAATTCTGGAATGCACCCGTATGGAGTGTAAAAAACGCGAACTCACCTGTCTTTATGCAGGAGAAACATCCTGTCGGTGTGCACTCGCAGTTTCTGGGAGACACGTGCTCTCAGCCCCTCCACGGTCTCTCCTCGGGGCACCGTGAGCTCCACCGGGCTGCCCGTGGTAGAGGTGATGGACAGACGCATAGTGGGCGGACCGGTGGACACCCCCGCTCCGCAGCCTGCAGACCGACACGGGGCAAAGCCACAGAGGCCCGGCTCCCGTTGTTCCATTCAGCTGACTGTCGGTGAAGACGCGGAGAATGAAACGTCCAGTTGAGATCAGACTGTAACAGATCGACTAAACTGAAGCGTGATGTGTCAGGATTTATATTTCCTTGTCATTCTTCAGTGGAGATTGTGAGTCATATTTAAGGTTAAAAATGATATCTGGACGACCAAACCGCATCAAAGTGTGTCAGTTCCTCTGCGGTTCTTGTCTGTGGCGCTGATAAACGTAACACTACTTCACTACACGTAAAACACCCCAACCCTGGGCACACAGGCCCCGCCTATTTGATCAGACAGCCAATCACGGACAGATGATACAACAGTTTGGTGGTATTATCCAATCGCAAAGCCTTCTTCGACCGTGGCCCCGCCCAGTTTTGCACCTCTCTCACCATTCATAAAGTAAATGATGCAATCTGTACATATTTTCAACATTCTGTTTTCATTGCCTTACGGTAAGGGGTGTTACCGTTGCAATGAAACTGTTTTGTTTTCTTAACATTTATAATATTTAAAGGTTAATCACACAATTGCAGATAATCACAATAAATAGTCCTACTATCAAGTTACTGAGCGTACACTAGTGATAAAATCTGAACTTAGATGTAGGTTTTTGCCATGACATAAGTATGTTTGTGTAAAATACCTCATATATGACATTTGAATGTCACCATTTTGTTCTTCTCATATACTGTGAAACCATTTAACTTTACTTTATTAAGTGGATTTTATCCTAAGTTTTGAACTCACATTTTATGTGTTTTAATTTCATCAAAGTACATTTATTTTTAATATTATTTTATATGAATAATTACTTTTTCTCTTTTTTAAGATGACTTAGCAGCACCTCATGTGTGAAAAGCCTTTGGAGAGTGGTTAAAGCTGTGTTTCTTGGAAACATTTAGTTTATTATATCATTTTATGTTTCAGTTAATACGTTAATTTTATTAAGAAAATGTTATGTTATCTTGTGTATTGTAAAGCTTTTTGTGATTTAGGATTTAGATGTGTGTCAAAAAGAATATACATATTGTTAATTTCACCAGAATAATGTCTGTGTTGTGACTCGTTTCCTTCTTTTTTTTTCAATAGACGTTGTATGGCTACTGACTGTTCTCAGCATGCACTGCATGGTCTGAGAGCAGCCAATCACAAGAACATCTGAAGATGTGCAAAACCTGTGAGGAGACATGAATCTGCAGGTTTTCCTATTGCGGGTTTTGTATTCCTCTTTAACCTCTGGTTCACAGGGGTGCCTCCGGCTACAACTGTCACATGAGCAGGACTGGTGTGGAGTAAAAGTGACAGAGGAACCCAGAGAGGACACAGAAAATGCAGCTAAAGTGTCTCCTCACTGCAGCTAAAAATAGCACCATCCACAACGCCCCCGCTTTATTCAGCCTGCGTCACTCCACTCCACTCTACTCCACTAGACTCCCATATCACCTACCTTTCTTCACCTCGGCCCCACACAACACTCATCTTCACACCCTCTCAAACGTGTTTGCTTCTTTTACTTATCACTGAAAACAACACGAGCTTGAAATGGAAGGAACAGCAGCCTCCTCTTTGTTCAGTTTTCTTTTCTTTCTGTTCTTCATTCCAATTCCATTTCATTTTACAGCACAATATAAAACTGCAGCTCACGAGCTTTATGATCTGAGAGGTACACAACGCTCTTGATTCTTTGAGTATACAACTCCACTTTAATTCAAATAAGGAAAAAGTCTCCAACCCCAAATTCCTTTAATAGGGAAAAAGAAACTCCAGGAAAAAACGGAATGGATGGATTCATCCTTTTATGGCATATAATACAATTGGTACAATGATCAATTTGTATTTATTTATTTTTTGTTTAGTTCCCTGTTTTCCTGTTGACACACTTAACAGATGGCTACTAACATGTCCTAGAAATACTAGAATTGGACTTTATGTAAAATTATATAGTGCATCAACCTAAGCCTTAGTTTATCAAAACCCTTTGTTGATCCTTGTGGAATAATGACCTTTGTTTTGGCTCTAATTTCTTTCCTCCTTTTTCTTCTTCGGAGGTGTTTGATCTGTATTTCAGTCTTTGCAGATGCTTCAACAACACGCACTATAAATAAGACGCACTATAAATAAGACAGATATTATATTTAGGATTTCTTTGATAACATATCATTAGTAATTCAGCCTTTGCTTTATCTTAATCCTTGGTGAACTTCAAAGGAATTTCCTATACTGATCTCTCTCTCTCTCTCTCTCTCTCTCTCTCTCTCTCTCTCTCTCTCTCTCTTCAGGCTTAATGAACTTAATGCCCTGACGGAGATCCTGTCTGCTTCCCGCCCTTGCTCCTCCCTAATGTTTCAATGACAGTATGCCACTCCAGCATTTAAGCAAGATGGGAGAGGCTGCTGCTTTACATTCCTGGTAGGTCGTCGAGAACAATTCGACAGGATGTCCTGCTCTCCAGAGCGTGCACAGACGCAGCTCTGACGTCAGACATCCAGGAACACACATACATGCTGCATTTTTCCTCTCCTCCACATTCCACCCACCCCTGCACGGCCTCTCCTGGCATGATATCCCAGATGTTTCAATCCTCTGGTATGTTACACCTCAGTCTGTGGAATTTTAGAGATAAAAAATACAAGCATGGGTACAATGTGTCCTTAATGTTTCAACAAGAATGTAGCTGAGAGACTGAAGATTCAATGAATAGCTGAGATGTTAGATGGTCTGAAGGACATAAAACAGAGAATTTTTACCTGACTTAGCTAATTATTTCACAAAAATAAATAGTTTGCCGGTGATTGATTAGTGAATAAGATCTTGAACGTAGCATCATTTCAGTCATACACTGTGATTAAAGCCAATCTCAACATTACTGTGTAAACAACTCAGAAAATGTGCAAGTTGCATCTCAAGTAGCTCACTACTTTCAGCATAAACACAACAAAACAACAAATGTTTGAACATTTGCATGCAATCTGAGAAGTGCAACACAAACATAAATTGAAGTCATACTTATTTTGTTGCTGGCAGTGACTGCTTCTTGATGCTTTGGATATTATATCATATATTAACATCCAACAAATCAAATACAAAAATCTCATAAATGGAGACCATTCATGTAATTATTTATTGTATAAACTCATCTGTCCTCCTCCACAGTGGAAGCATTTCCTGGCTCTAAATGATTAAAATGTAAAATAAAACAATGCTGATGTAAAGATACAACTATATGCTGTATTTATCTTTCAGATAATCATAGAGGTCTCTCAAGAGTTTTATGCATATAATTTAATAAATTCAACCCATATAGACCCAGAGGTACTTTTGTGGGAAGTGATCTGTCACCATTTATTATAAATTTTGCATTTTCTAGTGAAACTCTGGTCTATCAGGCCTACTTTTAATTCACTAATCATGTCAATGTTCATAAAAGCTCAGATTCAAGTTCAGAGTTATTACATCAAAAGCATAAAAAACTGAAGAAAATGTGACTTTTTCAGTAAAGTCTATCATGAACTGAACAGAAGATAAATGTTTCCATCCACTATCTTCAATCAAACTCCATGGGTTTTACTGATGAATCAATGTTGTAGAAGATGATGGAGTTTCCATGTTGATACTGAGCCTCTGAATGTCCAAATGTGTCATATCTGATTACCATGAAAAGATGACAAACTGTATTTTACACCAATTATTTACATGTATTGATAGAATTAGTGGATGAACAGGTATTAAACATCCCCATGATGCTTTAGGTCGACAGTGTTTGTTCAGGTTTTATGAGTTAAAATAAGACAAAGTCCTGGCACAGAGTCCTAAAATGTTCTGCCGCACATAGACATTTCCTCCCTTTCCTAATTTAGAAATATCTCTTTTTATATCCCCCTGGACTTAAAAAATGTGACATTTCTCTTTAGCTGCACATTATGTTCAATAACTCTAAATAGGTCACCAGGGTTGCTCTGAACTGGTTTCCCACAGTTCAGTCAAAGTAATCACTCGTCGTGTGTGTGTTATTTCTGTCAGTCCACCAGCGGTTACAGCTTGGAGCCAGTTTGCTAAAGTTTTGGGTAAACTTTTCATTCAAGAGCATAAAATGGATCAATCAGATCTCTAACTTGCTTCATGAACGCCATCCTCACATTTAGTCTTATCATAGAGGTGCACATTAGACCTCCTGCCATTTTGCTGCCAAAGCATTTTCCATTTGTGCAAATCCTTCAATGCTTCATAACGCAAGGCCGCAGACTGCACAGGGTCTGATCTCAAGGAAAATGATGACTGAAAGTTTACCACCTTGTTTGAAAAATACAAGATGCAACATACACAGAAACTGATAACCAGGCCAGCTATGAAACACCAAAACCAATGGAAAATGATGATGATGAGTTGGTTAACAAACAACCTGCAACTCTTAGTATTGTCAGTACTGTTTGATATTTGAGATTTCAGAGCAACATGAACCAAAATCTATGAGTAAATCTGCCTGAAAAAATACAAACCTAAACGTTTGTGTTATCACACTTTTGATTAAATGAATGTTGAATGTCAAATCCCCCTATTATTAAGTTATCCAATTGTTTTTATTAGAAATGATCTTCCTTAGGAATGAAAATAGCTAAGTGTTACACACATTAATCATATGATGAAATGGCAATAGTGCTGGTCTGCGGGTGTTTTCGATGCATATGATAAAGTGTTATTACACATATATCTATTGGCTTATACATTTATACAATAAAATTTTAAATCTCCCATTAGAAAAAACCTGAAAACTGAATTTGTTGTAATGTGCAGACAGTGTTTTGAAGTAAACCTGGTAACTGTGAAACAAAATTATATTATTTTCTATAAATATCATTAGCATTAAATCTCAGATTTCGAAAGGAAGACTGTACGTTGGAAAATACAGCCACCCTGTGTTTTCACCTAAGTGTTATTTATTAGAGACTAAAATTGAATTTTTAGTAATTTTTACCCATACACCACAGTTTAAAAAAAAAAAAAACAGTCCCTGCATCTCTCTGTTATAATTTGGATAAAATTGAGTGAAAATATATCGTACTATTCTCTTTTCATTGATGGCTTCTTCACTATGAACCTCTGAAGGTCTGCACTGTATCTCCATCTAAAAACTAAATATTACATGAACTCTTTACTGGAGCTTTAACTGGAGCAACACTGCCCTCAGGTGGAGAAACATGAGATTACAGAACAGCAGCCACCCGTGCGTCTTGACTCTCAACAAAGACGAACCAACACAGAGTTAAAGGTGTGCATTTTAATCCTTCTTTATAGTTTCACCGTCTATAAAGCGTCCATAAACTACCTATAAATACTCTGACAATCGCTGCCATTCATGAACATCTGCTATGAATGAGGACGGGATGTCTACCGCATCCGCGTCCATCTCACATCATCACCACCATCACCATCATCATCATCATCCGCGCTGATCACGTGGTGAGTCGTGAGCGGGCGGTGGGTGTGTCTTATCGCGTGTGGTTTCATTCATAACTACAGTCTTTATTTGAAGCCCAAATTAAAGTATGCAGACGGGGCAGGCTGCCTGTGGACCGCTTCAACCGGAGTCTACTGCTGGGTGAGTCCGTCCTTTCTGTCATTCTCACGGCCCACGGAGCCACGGAGACCCGCAGCGGTGATCGCACTGTGATGTGATACTATTTTATTATGTAAGATGTGAGAAAAGGTGACACAGCTGGCTCGAGATAATCGCAGCATCCGATTTAGTGAGAGATGATTGACGCGCACGAACCGCGAGAGATCCCGCGTCCGGGGCTTTGGAAGGTTCCCGTGTGACTGATCATGATTTACTACCCTTAGGCTGAGAGCAGACAAGGCAGAAATGTGGGACAGCCCCGATCGGCGAGTTTTCGGAGGAGAGAGGAAGATGCTGCTGGTGCTGATGCTGAGGCTGATGCTGCTGAGCGCCGCTGGCTGCAGAGGGTCGCTGTAGTCCGCCTGCACAGAGCGGAGGAAAGCTGCTTCAACACCGCCACTATAGACCGTAAGATACTGCACATCTGGAGAGTACCCCCCCCCCCCCCAGCCTTGCCTTCCTTTCCATTGTATTATGCCTATAATGTTTGAAGGAGCTAGAAATGATAGGTCTATCCGTCTGTCTGAGCCTCCTGCCTGTCCGCCTCATGTATGTGGTCTATTACGTATAACACCAAGAGGATGTGTCAGAGACTAACACACACACACACACACACACACACACACACACACACACACACACACACACACACACACACACACACACACA
>JAPSES010000030.1:1082669-1113146 GCA_029822895.1 Maxillicosta whitleyi | reverse complement strand
AATCGGGGTCAGTGTTTTCAGTCGTTTTTTAAGTTTTTCTGGTTATTTACCATCAGCTGACCTAAAAAAAAAAAAAAAAAAAAAACAGTAATAAGATGAACTTGTGACCACACTCTGTCAAAAACACAGAAAAACAACAGTGATAATTATAAAAATCATTATGATAATAATAATGTATAGTGTTTCTCTGGATTTACAGTCATAATCTATAACTGTGTTGTGTTTTTTCCTCCTCTATGTCATAGAAAATAAAGAAAAGAAATAAAAATAGGTACAGTGACAGCTCACCTTAAGTGAACTTCTCAACCTTATATAGTAAATTAAGTTATTCAATGGGACTTCCGCACTACATGAACGCCTCCAAAAAGACATGGCTTTCGGCTGGTATTGAACCTCTCTCTCTCAAAAAATAAATAACATAAACTAACCCCCCCCCCCCAAAAAAAAAAAAAAAAAAAAACAATGTCAATATTTTTCCCTGGGTTTATTTTTGTTTTTCTTTTGGAAGCTGTAATAAGTGATCTGAGGGTCCATCTTTAAATTCAATTATTATCAATATGATCACATGGGGCAGCTCTCTCATCCATGTCCAAAAGAGTCAATATTGCAATGACTAAATCACAAATTGTTGGCTTGAAAACCAAAGTACACACATACACATGAAACTACTGATCAGTTTGTTTTTAATCAGAACTGGAGTTGACTACTTTAATGACCGGTCACAGTCTAGAATGTGTCATATGACATGAAACTAAACACCTGGGCAGTGAGTTAAACCCTGCAGTTAAGTCCACAGCTGACGTAGGTTGCCCCTGTGTTTATACTGGTTAGTTAACTGACTGTTTCCGTGGTAACAGAGATCTTGGTTGTAAGTATTAGTCACTTTCACTTGAAGGTCAGATGTGTTTTTTTTTTTGTTTTTTTTAACCCTTATATAAATGTAGACCTTTTGTGGCAAATTCTAAACGATACTTTCTCTACATTTAACTTTTCCTAAATGATCCATTCCCACTTATTATATAAAAAAATATTCTAACCATTTTACATTTTCCAATAAAAATCAAGTATTTTCCCATATTTCATTTAGTGATCATGCTGATATTCATAAAAGCTCAGAAGTTATAGCATCTAAATAGAGGAGACTAAAGCAAAATATGACTTTTTCAGTTAAATATATCACTACCTGATCACAGTGTCTTCTGCCTCTTGGGTTTTACTGCATCAGTGTTGACGGTGTTTCCATTTTCACTTTCACTACAGAGCCTTTGTAAATCTAAATAAGACACATCTGATGCTGCTGAAAAGCTGAGACCTGAATTTTAACTGACTTGTGTTAAGTAATAGGATAGGGTGGTTAAAAAGGTTATTAAACATTGTAAATCAGTGGATGATTTTTGTTGCCCAGCGCCTGTTTGGGTTTTTGAGGGTTAACTATTCTAATTCCAAATAAAAGAGTGAAAGCCAATTCCATCCCCCAAGTTTTAACAAAATAAAGACCCTCTGTTATTTTTGTGGCAGTTTAAAAAAAATTTCCCTGTATATTTAACATTTCTTAAGTGATTTATCAGTATTTATTTTTAATATTATCCTATGTATTTTGTGTTTTATCAGTGAAAATCATGTATTTTTCTAAATTTAATTTACTGATCCTGTAGACGTTCATAAAAGCTCAAATTAAAGTTGAGGTTTATTATAAAGAAAACAGAAAACTCAGCAAAAAGTGCCTTTTTCAGCAAAGATATGAACAACTGAATGTGAAACACATGTCTCCATACGCTGTCATGTTGACAATGTTGTAGAAGATCACAGTGTTTCCATTGTAACTATGGAGCCTCTGAACGTCCACGTCCATCATATCTGATGACCATGAAAAGATGGAAAACTGTATTTTATATCAATTATTTTCATGAATACATAAGATTAGTGGATGAAACAGGTATTAATATTCTAGATCAGTAGATGGTTTTGGTTGCCAGTAGACATTTGGGTTTTTTATGGGCTAATGAATCTATTCCAAAATTTAAAGGATTCAACTTTGACCCACATTCTTCCCTTTCACCAAGTTTTATGAAAATCACTGCAGTTTTTTTGACAATCCAGACAATGAGGGCAATCATAACCATCTGGGTGGAGTTAATACTACTACTACTATGACTACTATTACTACTACCATACTAATACTACTACTACTACTACTACTACTAATAATAATAATAATAATAATAATAATAATGTTCTGATGCATATCTGGCCTAAATACTCTATACTCTGAACATGCACTATTTATTATTTGGTCAATAATATATTAACTAATAATTCTGATTACTGGCGTCTGTCATAATGATGTTGAACTGCAATGAACAGAAAAAGGAAAATCTAATATAACATTAAGATGTTTAAGATTTTAATTTCCTTTGCTGGCGTTAACATATGAAGTTTTCCGTGACAAAGATGAGACAGATGTTTTCACCACACGGCCTTGGAGAGACGTGTTAAAACTCACCTGAAAAAGGCTATTATGTACACTTCATTTTCTAAAGACTATATATATATATATATATTTTTTTTTTTTTTTACAATTTGCCCTTGAAATTAAATGAATCTGCTCAGAAATTGAAGTGAAAATAAAACATCCAGTCATGAATTACTTACTGGTCTCATCATTTTTTGTTGCTGATAATATTTTAGTGTTTACGACCGTGAGAATGTTGTTGATATTCAGAGATGTGTCCTCTGCATTGTTACCTTGAGCTTATGTGAGGTTTTATATAAAATAAGACTCTCACATGTGAAGGAATGTGCAGTGTCCAATGAGCAGTGTGTTCAGTGCATATACAGTATGACGAATGCAACCAGGGACTGATGTTACACAAGCCGCATGCTGTGGAAATAATGATGTCCTTTCAGCTCCTCTACTTTCCTCTGTCTCTCTCTTTAACTTTTTATATATATATCCAAAAAGAAAAGGTCATTTAACAGAGATTAGCACAGCCTGAGGAAGAGTGTTCTGTAAAGAATTTTCAGTTATAAAACCTACAACTACAATAGCCTTGCCTTATGTAAGCTGACATGTAAATCTGCACCACACAATTTTACACACAAAGATCATTACATAGGAATATTATTTAACTTGTCAACAGCTGCAGCAGAGTAAAAATAACCTTAAATGCGATAAATCCACCTGAGTTAGAACAAAGCATTAATACAGTGATGATTTTGTGCATATACAGGGTATACTTATGTTCTGTTTTTAATTCCCGATTCACTTCCACCTTTATTCGTTGGATATTTAAGTGCATGACCTTCAGAGTATTGCCGATGTTCTTTCCTTGAAGAGTTTCTGGTTATATTCCCAGAAAATATATGCGATAAAATAGACACTCTCACTACTGTACAATCCAAGATTTTCATTATTTTGGGTTTTGGGGAGGATTCTAATTTATCCAAATAAACTACTTTTGCGGTAAAATATTTTGATTCAACTCTGCGTTTTATATAACAGACAAATCCGACATTAAATTACAATGTTGTGCTTGGTTCAGACTCTGTGAAGGTGTCTCAAACTTTATTGATTTGTTGAAAGCATATGAGTGCATCTGTGAAACTGGGTTCATTTTGGTACCTGGCACTTTGTCAGCTTTTTTAGACCTAATAATAAAAGAGAAATTTAGACATATTTCCCCCCAGGATGTACCCAATGATGACCTCAGATAAATACAAAAAAATTATACTCTTGTTCTGAGTCATCCCAAAATGTATGACTTTTTAAGAAAATGCCGGTGCCAGAAATAGGACCAAAACTGAGACATGAAAAGCTACCTAGGTGTCAGAGCATTTGACTTGGAAAACATCACTTGAAATGGTTTTATACACAGCTATAAATAAAGACACTGTGTTAAATTTGAAAATCCTAGTGTTTTTTCTAATCCAGACAAGTGGGTTTTTGATGAATCTGTAGTCTTATTCCAGGTTTCGCATGTAACTCATTGTGTCCATTGGCGTTACACAAAGAACTTGCCCATTTTGATGAATAGAAATCATGAGTAATTTTGCAACAGCAGTCATTTTTGGGAAAGACTTTGCCTTGCATAATTAGTTCAATTCCCAAAGTATACCTATGAGAGAATAACAAGATATTTAAAAAAAATAGTAACATGTAATTTTTGTGTGTCTTTTTTTTTTTTTACCATGTTACACGCAGATTTTTGTATAAAATAATATACACATAGGATAAAAATGTGTTTTATCTGAAAAATAGTTTCTCTTTTATCACAGAAAATATGTATTTTTAAAACAGAGCCCTCTGTCCTGTTTCATAGAAGCTCCCATATATGATAAGAAATATTTCCACTCACTGTAATGTGTACTGCACTAGGAGTGGTATTACAGCATTACATTCATATATTCTGCAGCAGGAAAAATAAAAAGGAATGTTAAGGTTTCTGAATCAGATAATGAATATTTTATTATTATTATTTTATTATTATTATTATTGATATTGATTGTTTGTGTGTCAGTTAAAGAACTGGCAAGTCTGACTTTTTTTAGTTTTCCATTCTCTACAGGGTTCACTGACGTTGACTTGGACCATGAGCAATGATTTGCCTGTTCTGACAAGTCTGACAGAGAACTCCACTGTGAGTATTACTGCACCCACCCCTCCCTGACCGTCCAACACCGTCAGCACATACAGTCCACACCTTTTCATCAGCTGCCATCCAGTGTACAAACACTTTACTGATTAAATTGCACCTTTACCAAAGCAGCAACCCACAGGTGGTAAAGAGGACAAGCTGAGTTAACATTGCAGCGGTCCAGTATCAGGTATTATGTCCCAGTGTGGAACAGGAGCGAAGGACAGCTTGATCTGTATCAAAAGAGGATTTCATTCAAAAAAACCAAAAACAAAACAGGACAGGACAGAGTGTGCATCTGGCTTTGTAGTCCCTGGAGGACGAGTGGAAACTGAGCCAGGAGCAGTGATGATTGGACAGTTTAAGCTGTCTCTGTGGACAGAGCGCTGACTGTTATTGTCTCTACAGTCTGTGTTCCAAACATGGCCTGAAGATTCGCACAAGCCTTCACTGTTCGAGGTTGATTGATTGTGTTGTTCTTCCCATTCGGCTGAGCTTGTAAAAAAAACCCAGCCGATTTCATTAAGCTACAGATTCCCTGACAAATTCTGTGTGTATGTATCAAGGTACTATACTGTGATGGAGTGGTTACTGAATAGACATAGACATATTCAATAGTTCAAAAATAATATTTGTATCCCTGAAGACTTCAATGGAATGTAGGCCACTATAGCATCTACAAAATCAGAGAATGGAGAGTTCATTGTAGCATGTCACAGCCTGCAGCGGGCATTGGGATTGAATGGAACATGAAAAAAAGTGTTTTCATCTCCTCTAATGCACATAATCGTCATCTTCCTTTGGTTGCAGTATGAGCAGACAATGACTGCTTTTTCTGTTCAGCATCTGAGTGCACTTTAGCGTCCCTGTTTCACTATGTGATTGAGTTTATGAATGAGGTTCACCACAGACCCACTGATCGTTCATATATACTTCATAGTGAAAGGTAAAAGCCGGTGTGTATGTTCGGTCTGCAGCTGGCTTTAGGTTTCTGTTGTCATCATCTAAAGGTCAGTGCACGGCCTGTGAGGAGCTCACGGTCTTATCTGAGTCTGCTTTCACTCAGCGCTGGCCTCAACCTTTCACATTTAAACAGCCTAATGTTGCGGTACATGAGTAGTCTATTTGTGGCTGTAAAGCCCCACAATTATTTCCACTCTCCTTTGAAACTGTCATCAGAAGATAGCCAGGAAAGTCTGGTGTGGGGATTGCTCATGTGCATCTGCATCCTCCTCCTCCTCCTCCACCTCCTCCTCCTATTTCCATTTTTAGCCTGTGGAGGCCTCATTTCCCCCTCATTGAGAAGAGCTGGGAAATTGAATTAAGGGTCTCGCTGACGTTTCGATTAGCATCCCCAGGCTCACTCAGCCAAGACTAAGAGTATTAATCAGAGAGAGTAGGGAGGAGAGCAATTGTATATTGTGCACTGTACGTGCATGTGCAGGGAAGATGTATACCAGCTTGTGTGGATATGTATGCATTTGTGACTTTGTGTGGATAAGGAGCTCTGTGAAGAGACATGGACTTCAGAGAATCTTTTGGTGCTAATTCTACTCCGTATTAAATATCGCAGTACTTAGCTGACAGTATAATGCCACAAAGAAATTCCTCATAGGGAGAAGAATCTATCACTATCCCAGCATGACAGGTCTACCCCCCCCCCCCCCCTTCACAGGACCAAACACGACAACACAGATATGTAAGCCTCTGTTGTATTGTGCTATTAAAAAGATGAATAATGGGTATACACAAGAAATGGAAATTAAATTGATGTTGTGTAACCTAAACAGTGACAGGGTGTGTACTGGGGTTCAGCTGATGTAGGTTTTAAAGGTGGACACTAGTGGTGATACAACCCATATTTCCTGCCAATAACTGATTATGAAAATCTGATTCATGGCGATTAAGGAAAAACTGGATCAGAATCTTCACTTGTATATTATTGTGTGGTGTTTCATGATTGAATTGATGTTATTGCTCAGTTAGATGTTCAGATCCTTATGTAGATTATTTTTTTATTAGTATTCTGGTTTAATGCTCCCATGGGACAATAGACAATAATTGGGTCAATATATATGATTGAGGGAGTTTTGAAGTTCATGGGATATACTGTATCTGGCATACATCTTTATTATTTTTGGAGTTTTTCCTTGCAGAGTTGGAGGGTCTAAGGACGTGCCCAGGATATTAACTTCCTTTATTTATTGTATATTTGACTGTGTCACTTTATTTAAAACTTCTGTAAATCTCTATAAAATTTTTGTGTTAAAGGTCTAATCCAATGAGTTTTAGTAAACTCTCTTTGAGCTAAATTTCATCATTAGCATGTGTGCTCTGAACCTGCTGGATTTAACATTACATTGAAACCCCAATGACAACTAAATCAAACATATACTCATAGAAATAGAAATCTTTAAATATCCACACATAGCCTGTTTAGTATTAGTATAGTTAAATGAAGAACTCACATTTTGATGAGTTTATTTTCATTTTCTTGAAATGATCTTCTGTAATAAAGTGGTCATTTTTGTAGATATATAACATATTCAAAGATGTTACAGTACAAGGCTTTTATTTGATATTTCATGGTTTTGTGTAATAGAGATCTATTTTTACTACAGGGGTGGATCTAAACACAACTTCACATAATGTCCGCAAAGTCCTAAAAGCACTCAAGCAAGCAATTATTTGACAAAAAAAAAAAAAAAAAAATGGATTAAAAAATGTGTTTTATTCTTGTACTTCAATGTAAATTGTTGTAATTGTTCACAGAGTTGGACTTTTTATACTTACATTTTGATTTTAATGCTTTTGAACACAGGTTCTGGTCAGGTTGTGCAGTAGGAACTTAGGTGTGTTGACAAAACGCGTTATATGACAAAAACTATTTTTGTTGGTCCTGATATAATTTACATACTTTACATACTTTACATTATATTATGGGATTGATGTGTACCATTGTTTTCTAGATCTGCTCCTGTTGCATTTTCTGTCTGTCTGTGACTAAAGCAGATTTAAGAGCTTTTTGTTTTGGTTTCACCCTGTCAGGATGTGCCTGTGTCTGCGGGCCAAGTGGACAACTATGTGTTGCTGCTGGTGCTGCTGAGTGTTTTTGCTGGGGGGATGCTGGTCCTGCTCTCCCTGCTGCTCCTCTTCTGTCACCGCTGCTGCATGGGTGGGCGGCGCTATTCCAGGTGGGTGTAACCCACTGGGTGACACACTGTCACCCTAACAGGTCAGGTTCATCTACAAGCATCCAGGGTTAACAGTGATGATGATATTATGGCTACAGTGGATTAAAGCTGTACATGACATTGAAAGCTGTGATGTGATGAGGCACTTTTGTTTCTGTGAATTACTCAGCGCATGTAGAAGTAAAACTCATTTTCCTTTTCACAGAGCGAGCGATGACCCTGAAAAGACAAACACCACTTATGCTGAGGATTCTCAGCCCACCCAAGGTGATCACTTTTTTAAGTCCACACATACATATATTCTGGTCCACTGCCATCACTAAGTCCTTTATTCCTCTCCCTTGGCCTGTCCTTGTCTTCTTTGTCACTCAGAAATCACCATTCGTCTGGATGAATCAGACGCTCTTTCAGCTTCAAGCTGTCACGATGGAGAGTCGGAGCGATTTGTCTCCACTGGGTCCACTGGCCGCAGAGTCTCCTTTAATGAATCTGCACTTTATGAACAGGAGAAGACGACACAGGACAAAGGACGAAGGTTCTGTTCAACTGAAACCAGATGAATGTTTGTCTTATTTCAAAGATAGGATGCTAATATCTACTGACTGATGTTCCTCAGATACACTCTGACTGAAGGAGACTTCCACCACTTGAAAAAGGCCCGTCTGACCCACCTGCACCTCCCTCCGGCCCCATGTGACCTAAAGATCCTCACTATTATGGAGTGTGACTCAAATGAAAGCAGCACAATGAACATTAATGAAACTCCAGCTTCCAAACTGCCCCTCAGCATCTATCAGGTAACAACACTGGATGGGTTTTTACTGATATTTGAAAATATAAACTGTATTTGGTTTGTCATCTCTAACCTGCGCTGACTTTTCATTCAAGCCGACTGAGAGGAGAGTCCTTGCTGATCCTCTGGACTGGATAGGAGGTCTGCCTGGAGACCCACACCACTCCATCATCCTGGACCAGAGCCACAGACAGGCTTCTTCAGTGATGAGACCACTGCACACGCGGTCCCAGACCGTACGTTTTTTTGTTTTAAATTTATATTGAGAATTATGAACTGTTATATAAAGCAAGTAAATATATTATATTAAAACTTTTTCAGTTCAGTGCTTTATAGAGCTGTCATTGGTAGACATTTGCTAGATAGACCAAGGTTTTATAAGACCACTAATGAAACTGCAGCTTCCCAGGGTCAGACCCTCAGGAATGCCTGAATGAACAGAATAAATTATGGTAGGAATTCCTCCTCACAGTTAAAGTACTTTGGAAAAGATAAAAAGAAACCAATGCCTTCAGATCTTCCAACTCCTACTTGTTTTAAGAATAACATACAGACTTTGGTTACAAATACATTTGCACAGATAGATTTTTGCAGCGCAGATCGATCCACTCATATCACACACAAACAGAACTGTGAAAAGCAGCTGCCACAGGCTTTAACCCACTGATGCACCGTGACATCAGTCATCACTGCAACTCAATGACAATATGACAAACGGCTGTCCCCTAAGGGCTTTGCCTCTGCCCGTCACAATTCATCTCAGCTCCTCTGTCTCTATCCTTCCTTAATGTCTCATCACCTGCCTCCATCTTCCTCTCTCTTCATCCCTTCTGTCAGATGGAGACTATCGGGGACAGGGGAGAAGCAGATAGTGAAAGGGGGATGAGAGGAGACTTGAATACAGCTCCGGGCCAAACTTCAGTTCTGCATTTCTTCTCTAAACTGCGGCGCCATGCTAGTCTGGAGGGAGCGGGGCCATATTTTAAGAGGTGGAAGTTTGACAGCAGCCACAGGGCCGCCAGCTTGGATGCCAAAGGTCTGGATGTTTGTCTTAAATGGATGAATTGGATTTAATCTGGAAAGGTGGAGTAAGTGATTCTTAATACGGAACTCAAACAAACAACTCCACTTCTTTATCACTCCTACAAAAGCTCTGCCCTCAAATTAAAACCTGAATCCCCAACTTTAAAACTTTCCCATTAATTCTCAAGGGCCTATAGTATAATTTACATGACCCTTCACAACCTTTAAGTACATGAACAGAAGCTGCCTTTAATTATTACATGAAAATTAAACAGCCTTTAATATTAGGTCAGGGGTGCCCAATTTTGGTTCTCGAGGGCCGGTATCCTACACGTTTTAGATGTTTCCCTCTTCCAACACACATGATTCAAATAATAAACCTATCATCAAGCTCTGCTGAAGAATGATAATGATCATCAGGTGTGTTGGAAGAGGGAAACTTCTAAAACACGCAGGATACCGGAATTGGACATTCAAGTATTAGATTATCCTTTTTTTTTTTTTTTTACATTTGCTTCAAAATACTTTAAAATGATTACACTAATAAGCTATAATCTTAGATATTATGCAACACTTAAGACCTTTTTAGCACCTAAAATTCCACAAAGTTCAAGAAAACCCTGTGAGTGTCTTCCAGTCTATGGATAGACACTCAAAGATGTGAACCCCTACAGTTTTCGTATTCAAATCCAGTCCTTGAGGTCAAGTATCCTGCATGATTTAGATATTTCCCTCTTCCAGCACACCTGGAAGCCATTATACCATTATCCGGCTTGATGATGAATTGATCATTAATTGAACTAGGTGTGCTAGAAGAGGGACATATTTGAAACATACAGGATACCAGCCCCCGAGGACCAGATTTGAATACCCCTGCCCTACAGGGTGTGGGTTTACAGTAGAAATCCCCATCAGGATAAAGGAATTGGGCAATTCTTATGACTTTTCCCAAATTTTGACTGATTTTAAATAATTTAATGATTTTTTTGAGAGCTTGAAAATTAAATGTTGTAATTTTATAATTTTTCCTGTTTTTCTTGGTCATGGGACTCCTGTTAAAGGTCAGGTCTTATGCACAAACACATCCATTCTTGTCTGGAATATTGATGTGTGAATCAATTACATTATATTAGTTTCTCCCTCTTTACCAGGGTACATGTTAAGGGGCAACAGTACCCACTTGATACCAGCGTGGAAGTATTTCAAAGACCAACCTTTTCCTAATTGCTGCTAAATGCTGACTTTAAAAAAAAAAAAGCCTCTCATATACTTCCATCCAAGTACTTCTCACTGGAAATAGTCAAACTTTTTTCTCATGGGGACCTCCAAAAACACATTTGAATCCAGGTAGGTAGTCCTAATCCTAGTATGCCCATGTGCACTGAATTTCTTTTCAGCTTACATGCAAAAGAAACAATATATTTTTTGTGACTCAACTAATGCATAGAATTAGAATTGCTTACTCCACCTTTGCTTATTTCCAGCTTTACCAAAGGAAAAGTAATAAGAGGCTGCTAGAACAAATGTGGCAGCATCATGTAACAATGTGTTTGTGTAAACTTCTGTCAGGATCACCTAAAAGAAGGCCCTTCCAGAGACAAAGAGCGGCGAGTGAAACCACAGATCATACAGAAGATGACTCTTCTCCCCTTAGAGATGATGCCATAGAATCCATCCCACACACTCCCATCCAGGCCACTGGGCTCCAGTCTCTGTCTGCTGAGTGTCTGTCTCATCCGGCCACTGCACCCACATCAGTCTTCTTCAGCAGGTACATTCCTTCCCACAAGGTGAAATCCCATGACTTGGACTATTAGAAATGTTGTAATTAATTAACTGACTGTTTCTCCATCTGTGCAGGCTAAAACTGGAGGCCATGGTGGAGGTAGATGGCAGAGGCAGCTCTAGAGAGGGGCCATGTTTGCCAACAGATGATCCTTTTGCCTTCAGGCAAGAGGTGGCCACAGGCAAAGAAACAGGAGCAGAAACTAAATTACAGGAAGCCATAAGCACAGGATCAGCAGGAGTCAGACAAGAATCGATAGAAGACGATGACTTATTTGGAGTGAAACAAGAAACTACCATTCAGGAAAGGTTTGAGGATGTGGTGAGGAAAGACACACAGACAGTGCCACCAGTTGTGGGAAAGAAAGAGACAGAAGTAGATGATGGAGATGAGGTGGTGTTGGGTGCTGAGGCGAGACAAAGAGCCGACTCTGGTTCATCTCTTTCCTTCATGATGCGTCAGGAGAGCTCTGAAGCCCCTCCATCTCTCTACAGAGACATTTGGAGCTTGCGAGCCTCTTTAGAGCAATACGCCTCCTCAGACCAGAGCAGCACCGATCGAGAGTCTATTCGCAGCGATGCTGACAGTGTTTCATCTTTTGGTGCAGGAGCTCGCTCTGGTTTGGACAGCTGCTTGTCCCAAGACCTAGATGATGAGCCTGAGGGAGAAGGGGAGGTAGATGTGTTGGAAGGTGGGATGAGAGGGGCTTTAGGTGGAGACACTGAAACAGTTAGTGGAGCTGGAGGAGACGGTGAGGCAGGAAACAGGAAGCTTCTTCAGATGGACAGTGGCTATGCCTCCATTGAAGCACCGTCCAGGGCCCCAGAGGACATGCGGCTTTTTGGGAACACTGGAGCTCCTCGGGGGAAGACGGCGTCGGAGAGGAGACTGTTTTTCACCAACTCTGGGAGGAAAGGCTCAGTGTGTGAGAGTGTGGAGGCCAGGCTGCTTCAAGAGGAGCTTGAGGACGACATGACCGACAGCACTGAGACACAGGTGAAAGTACAGGAGAACCAGACTCTTACACCTCAAGAACCATATCAGCTTCTGAAATCTCTTCATACTCAAAAATCTCCAGAATCACAACCACAGGTGATGTCTCCCTTGATGAAACCAGTGTCACAGCCCTCCAGTCCACACCGGCCTCGCCTTCGCCGCCGTGACTACAGCATCGATGAGAAAACTGACGCCCTTTTCAACGAGTTCCTCCGTCATGATCCACGGTTTGACCAGCAGGACTCTCCACTGCGCTCCAGACGACGATCCAGAGTTCACCTGCGGAAGCAGTGGCAGAGACACAAGCAATACAGTGACCCAGGGTCAAGCAGTGGTGGCAGGTACTCTCCATCTTTGGAGAGGCAGCGGTTCACTCCACTGAGGCGAGGTGACAGTGCTGGTTACCCTCTTGACACCCGATATCACAGCACACTATCACGCATAGCAAGTGCTGCAGATGAAGAAGCCAGTGAAGTTGCAGCTTGTGAGGAAGCAGCAAAAGAGAGCACAGAGAACAAAGATCCAACAAGTGAGGGAGCTGCAGGGGAAGCCAACACAATCTCTGAAGGCGCTGATGCAACAAAGACTGGCTCTGGCTGTGCAGAGTCGACTACTGAGGATGATGCCTGCCAAGTCTCTACAAACCAGGACACAGAAAGCACAACCAGCCAGTCTTTGACCACTGTGACTGCTCAGACAAGCTACATGGATCCCAGAGTTGACAACAGGAACAACAACAGCAGTCAGGCTATGCTATCAGAGGCAGAGAGCAGCCTGACAGACAAGCTGGTCGTGTCAGTGGAGGAGAGGCTCTATGGCAGCCTGCGGAGTGCAGAGAAGCTCAGCCAGGGAGGAACAGAGTGTGCGATCACAGTGTCTCACACTGCCTCACCTGGCTTCAGCTCCATATAATCTCATAGCAATCCCATCCCGTTTGTTAACTTTCTTTCGAATCCATCATCTGTTGATTTGAGTTGAGTGGTCTTAGAACACAAATGCCATTGTGTATGAGATATGATCTTATATTTGGACAAATATTTAGATTCACAAATGTGGTCTGATAACAAATGCACCATCACAGACACTCTTCCAACCAGTCATCATAATTCAGACCTTAATTTCCACTGTGACGCCATGTGCTGTGACATGTGATGCCCCTTTTAATCTAGTTTTTCCCTCAAATGCACTCATAAAATAGCTAGATCCATATTTTGCTTACCATCTTTAGAAAAAAAACCCCCATCTTTTCAGAATTTACTGTGAAATCCCAGCATGCTACTGTATGTCTAAATAATGTGGATGTGAATACTGTACAGTTTTAACTTTAAAACAAAAAGCACTTTGATGGGAAGAAAGATAATGACAGAGCTTCTGACACTCATTTCTCTCATGATCTCACCATAATCTTCCTTAAGTGTCCTTCTTGTCTTGATCATCATCAGGGTAAATGTTTATGTGAGAGCTTGTGGTGTCTGTTTGGCTGTTGACCATATCATATGTGTCTTTAACATTTAATCATTCTGTATTGAGGATCCACACATCATATCATGAAGATTAAAAAAATCCTATCTAAACATACAGCCAATACAGTGAAGAAAATATGTGCAAAAATAACTTTTCTAGTCATTTTGCATCTTTTTTTTGTAAGCTTGTGTTAGTCATCAGTCCTGGTTGTGCATGTAATTAAGGAGGTGGTATTCAGGAGCTTCCGCTGGCTTGAGCGTTGTATCATTACAGGGACTGTGTTGAAGGGGAGATGTGATGGATGACTGACACTGGAGCCTCTCGGGCATTTTGACAGATGTTCCAGTGACAGACTGTGAAAGTGGAGGTTGAAACTGGATAGCAGTAGCTCCTAAAACCCTGCATAATGAGATATACAGTACAGTAACTGTTTTATGGAGGATAATGTAGGTGATATTCTGTATTTTCTTTATGGCTAAAATAATTCTAAGAACAAAGCACCATTTAAGAGAAAGATTTTAATTCATACTAAGATTTTTACTGTTTATTCTCTGCAATAAAGCTTGATTTTTGCTGAAAAAACAAAACAAAAACTAAGCCAGTCTTCTCACTTTTCCTTGCTTGTGGAAATATAACAGCTGATACTCTGAAACCCTATACATTTACTGTTAATATCTGCAGCAAACCTCAGCACCCAGTTGTTTCAGGAAATAAACCTCTTATAATGCTACCATGCATTCACATTTCCATTAGCATTTAAGTATCAATCTATGGCTGATAAATACAAAAATAAAGAAAAATAAAAAATGTTACCAGCATTATCCTTTAATATTTTGTTGATATTGTACTTATTTTATACGTCAGGGTTAAGCACTTAGATGATTTCAGGTTTTTTTTTTTTTTTACGTGTCATGAGATCCACAGGCTGAACAGGTTTCCTTCCACTGCATCTCTTCCATTAGAAAGGTCAATTGTAATTATTGTCTGCGTTTCTGTCAAATTGCATCTTTTTTAACGCGAGAGCATTGCTGCATGATTTAATGCGTGGAGAATGCACTTGGGAAAGTGATGGTAGGTACAGTATGCCTGCTGAGCACAGCTTACGAGTCTGAGCTGCAGTATGTTTATCTTATAAAACTGTCCACATATGTGCGAACCATCTGCTCTATAGGAAGTCGACTAGTGCAGAAAATATCTTGCAGCCATGACGGGGGCTAGAATTTGTGGGACCAAATGAGGCTCATTTTGAACTGAACATTTTTTTCTGAATAAAAAAGGTAAAAACTGTCCCCTTATCAGTTTTTTACTAATTGATTGTGATTCCTGTAAGCTGACATAGTGTAAAACTGAGGAGCAAAACCATTACGATGAGAAGAAAAACAAAGCGTGTTCACAAAATAATCACGTTGCTGAAACATTCCTCACCACAGCTCTTTGTGTTGAGTGGAGAACCTCACTGTCGACCTTGCTGACGTAGGAGGCACTGCTCTCTCCCTCCCTCAGAGTTGTGACTCACCTGCTCTCTGATCTATTACCAGTGAGGGGCTGATGATGAGCCTGGCTGCGTAAGAGGGAGGGGGGCAGGGCTCCCACTGATGTGATCGGCACAACAAAGAGTATGCACCGGAAAACAGACGACTATGTGGCTGTGAAGGCGCACACCGCCTGCAGCTGAACAGCATCAGCTCTTGATACTATAGGACTACAGAACTGCTTGGTGACACTAGAGAAAAGACAGGCACTGCGGCGATGGGAGAGTGTAGTGTTCCTATTAAGAGGATTACCTTATAAAAGGATGTGTGAAACAACAATAATGAACAAAAGAACAGGACATAAACAACTGAATTTGTATTGCATAACAAAAATATGCTCAACTCAAAGTTGAACAGAAAGGATCATCCAACAAAACAGCCTGTTTGGGACATATTTTATATAAATAATAATTAAAAAATATTCATTGGAAAAAAGAAAAAACAAAATGGAAATCAGAAATGGTAATCCCCAACAGGCCAGCAGTGGATCTCAAGGCTTCAGTCTGTCAATCAGTCCACAAACCAAGCACTTTCCCTTTCTTCAGCTTGGTACAGCATGCAGTTTTAATGTTGGTGGTAGTAGAGTACTATCATAATTATTCTCATCATAGATTTAAATATAGAATTATTCATGACTTTTATCTTTTTAATTTTTTTTGTTTTGCTTTTTTTTTTCTTACACATCACAATGTGTCTTAAAAACTGCCATTAGGGTTCTGTAAAAACAAATGTAGTCAAAGAACCAAAACAGGGTGGAGAGGTGGGGCAAAGGAAACAAGTGATGGTGTTTTTTAAAAGTCCGGTGCAATATTTGACCCCCCCGAAGAGGCCGACAGGATGAAGAGGAGGTGACTGGATGATGGAACTGTATGACAGGAGTTGAAGGAGCCAAAATAAGGGAGAGGGGGGGGGGGGACACACCATCTTCACAGCCAGTGCTTCAGTCTCAGAGCAAAAAGAACATTTCATGCTGTCCTCCTCCCAGTCACTCGTATCGCTACCATTACAAGACTCTGCAGGCCAGTGGTCCAAGGAGGTATGGGGGCTTTAACGTCAGCAGGGTTCTGACTCCAGACACAGAAGGACGGGGACAGATTAACCTAACGAGGAAAAAAGAAATAGAGATTAAAATTTGGATACAAAGGGTCTTTTGTTAGATTTTTGCATGCTTGTGTGTGAACATAAACTTCAGGTGAGCGTGCATAAATCTATCAGTGTACTTTTATTTTAGCACATGATGACATTAAACTAGTTGAATGATGTAACAGAATGATAGCAAGGCTAACACTAATTGGTGCAATTGGCACAGGAAGACTCATCTACAGGGTGAGAAAGAGAGAGACAGACATCCCACAGCTCACTTTATCTTATCCAGGGTGAGTCATCGCCTGAACAAATTAATACACAGCATCTCCTCTGCACTGCACCCATGACAAACAGCCTCACACTGAGTGGTTTGTCTGTGCAGAGATTCAAAGAGCAAACTGTAGGTGGTAACTGGGTAGAGAGGACGACGGCCTGTTAAACTAGTGTACACACTTCCAGCACAAATCTACTCCAGGTTTTTTTTTTTTTGTCAGAAACAGAGGCATTAAAAGCCAAGCAGGATTATAATGAATACTAAACCTCAGCAAAGAACTGAGGAGTGCTGCTTCAACACTGAAGTCCAGATCTAGTTGTTGTAACTGTATAAGAACCCGCCCATGTGTTTGCCTGGGGAGAGGTGGTGAGTCAGAGCACTGCTCACTGAATATCAACACAGACTTCTCTCTCCACTCCCAGATTTCCTCTTCTGCTCTTCCTCCTCCATCCTGACATCCCGCTTGACTTCATGTCTGCTCTACTGCATTGGTATCTCTTTCACTTAACGCATTTCTCTTACCATTAGATTGCAGATTAAGAAAGATGTTTTTCTTATGTGCTCACACTAACCAGGTGGGCTGTTGCCAATGGAGAGAGAATGGAGGTCATTGCTGTTTGCAGGTTGAAAGCTTGCGGATCTTGCTGGCTGTGGAAACTCCTTTGCGTGATGGGTTAGATGACGAAGAGGATCGACGCTCAGCTTTGGCTTTGCTGTTCAGAGACACCCCCTCTGTTCCGTTCACACAAACTGGCTTGGCTACAGCTGGACTGTGGTCTGCGTTCGCTTGATCCCTATCTTCTTCTGCCACTTGTCCTAAGGAAACACATAGACACATCCAACTATACTTCCTTGTAAATGCTGACAACAATGCTGAACATTGCCTTGTTGATGAAGTGCAGTGGCACAGTATGATAACATTGATTGGAAAGCACCACAGATGTGCTGCTTTAAAAACATAGTTTCTAAGAAGGGACATTCACAAAATGATTTCTCAGCAGCAACAGCAAAATATCAGGTTTAATAATCACGAGAAATATGTGACAAATAGTAACCTACAACAACAGGAAATCCATCAAATGCAAAAATAGGGTCTAACCTAACCATGACTCACTTATTTCAAGCACAGAGCACGTCTGTATGCGTAACTGTGACCCAGAGAAACTTTATGGGCTGCCCGCAAAGGCAGTGACATTGAGGAGCATATTAAAAAGGAGGTAAAATGTAGTGAAGAGAAACACTAGGTCAAAGTGTTGTCCAATTTAGCACACACCAGAATTTCATTCATGAGCAACAGTGCACAGCGTGTGTGGGAGTGAACCCTGGAAAAACCATTCATACTCCCACATTGAAACCATTTCAACTGGACTATTTTTAGATTTCTTCATTCACATTCTGCAGCACCATTTGGTTTTATGTGGGGCATTGCTTCTAGATACCAGACTACTGCATTTATTATTGCAGGTTGTTGCCTAGCAACAGATAAAAGATCAGAATTCAGGGGGAAATGACAAAGGAAGAATCAGGAAACGCACTGACATAAACCCACAGTCTGTGCACATATAGACCATGAAAGACCAAGAGAACTGCATTATCATATATAAAATCATTATAGTTTGTAGGATGATTCTATCATTCCATGATACTTTTTATCTGGAATTGTAATCGGTCTCATTTTGATTAATTTCTTGCAATGATGAGGATAGTAAAATATAGATTATGTGTAGTTATGACTCTCTCCTTGTGACATCTTTTCATTCAATCATGCTTGTAATCATTAAGCTTGTTCACAAGTACAGCAGTTCTGAACCTAAAATCTTCTTACTGATAAACTTAGAAATATTTTAGAATGAATCCAGTAATGTATAGACCTACCAAACATTCATGCAGTGCAAAACTGTTGCTTAAGACTGTCATATAATCAGTT
This sequence comes from Maxillicosta whitleyi, assembly GCA_029822895.1. NCBI lineage: Eukaryota > Metazoa > Chordata > Actinopteri > Perciformes > Neosebastidae > Maxillicosta > Maxillicosta whitleyi. The sequence goes on along the minus strand of JAPSES010000030.1, from coordinate 1,094,437 downwards.
TTGTCAAAATACAATCATTTTAACCCACTGGTATGGTACTTTTCACAGTTTCCCATCTTGCAATGTTTCTTAGTATCATGATGTTGTTAATGCTAGAAACAAACTACTCCTGCTGATGCTTTCTGTCAAAAACACAGTATACAGTTTATACAGTAACTGGCCTCAGTTTAGCAAAGGTTAGTTAGGAGTTGATTAGAGCTGCACTATGAATCCAATTTCAGTGTCAGCATGTGCAATTATGTAAAGGCTTCAATTTCAAAGTCCAGTTTGGTTCATAATGATCTGTAATCTGTGCATTTTCCTTCATAACAAAACCAGAAGACTCACAACAAACACAATTCACAAACCACAAAATTAACCAAAACAATAAACTTGTGATGCATTTAGGTAATAGCTGGTGTAGGATTACAGATCCAATTTAGGCATAACATGAAGAGGAGGATACACCAGCCCTGAAGTATAAGAGTGAAGTAGACAATACTGACAGACAAGAATAGACTGCCTCTGGTACTCTTATGGTTAAATGTGTCTTGAAGAGAAGTGTCCACTAATTCCTCTTATTTACCTGGTACTGTGAAGTCCTGAGTGTATATGATCTCATCCTCTCCATCGTAGAGCTCGTCATCGTCCTCCTCTGTGTAGCCGTGCAGATCCTCCAGGTAGGGAACCACTGTCATACTTCGCCATGGGTCCCTGCTCTCAGCGCTGGCAGGGATGGGCACAGGGGGCTCAGATGGGGGGTGTTTCTTACGCACCCAGCTGACAATGACAGAGGAGAACAGAAGGATGTAACAGTGGCCTTTTTGAAAGTTAAAGTCTAGACAAAATTAACTTTATACATTTGGCCAGTATATTTTTATGTGATAAATGACTCACTTGTGTTGCCTTATGTTTTGTATGGAAAACCTCTTCGCAGGGTCATACTCAAGCATTCCTGAAAAATGTACATTTTAAAAAGGTCATTTTAACTCGCAATTCTCTGAAACAATCTCACAATTCATCTCTCGTTCAGTGGAGTGTTTAATGTAAATCAGCGGCAGTGATGGATTACCGGTAGACAATAGAATAAAGGCACAGTACAGTAACATCAATAAGAGTAACATGACATCTGTACTAATGTGATGGAGATTTTGTTTCTTAATCATCACAACATGAGGTGAATTTGCAGGAAAAGCAGAATGTTAAAGTCATAATGCAGCAGTGATGCGTTGCCAATCCAGACCTAATAATGTAATTGTCTCCCAGCAGGCAGAGAAGGGCAGCATGCAGAGTGCTGATAGTAGAGCTGCGCTTGCTGAAGGACACCTTTTGTGGCACTGGGCTTATTTTAGACTATGCAATTATGGAGTGACTATCTCTCAGGTGCTGCGTCATCACACGAAGACGTCACACACTCACACAAAATGGGGGATGGAAGCCCGATGAGTTATATCAGCAACAGAATGTGATGTTTTCACCCCTACTGAAGGTTTACCGTTCAATTATACGGACACACGGTCTTAGTCTCCTCAACATGACATCACAAATACACTTCAAATGATTTTCATATTAAAATAATGATAGATCAATTTCTGTAAAAATATTTTAAAAAGTCCAAAGCTGGAGAACTAAAATATTGAACAGGCATTCAGATGTATTAAATGGCTTCATTTCTCAGTGAAAACCTAATCTTCCCAACATTCCTTTTGGATTTGAAAGGAGCCGAGTTTGTTGTGCCAAACGGCAGATTATATGTTTCACTATGAAAAGGCTATTGACTCTTTTGACTCACATGAGGCAAAAGCATTGCAGCATTCCACTGTGGAATAGCAATGTCTGAATGTGAAGTGTTTAGTATTCTGCTGCTGGCTCAACATCAATGGAAACGACGTCAACAACTGGAGGGATTTCTACAGTTTGGAGGAAGCTTTGCAAACTGAAAAGCCATGGTGACTTTCAATGTCATGGCGCCACCTACTGGACACACTCAAAAGATGGCAGGTGACTGTCCTGTGATTTAGTGAGCTCACTGCTTTTTCCCTAGTGTTACATATTTCAGTAATGGCCAAAACAGTCATGTGTATGTGTATTAATGACTGCATGACACAGACTGATGATGTGCGAACACATTCAGAGGTATATTAGTAGGTAGATTAGTCCAGGACTGCAGTGAACAGCCAAGTCCACCTCTAATTCACACATACATAACAATATCAACATGCTGATGAGGAAATCGTTCAGCTTAAAGCACACTAACCTCGCAGCAGGTCCGACAGGAGAGGTCCACACTCCTCGGGAATAGTGTAATCTCCTTTTCCAATGTTCTCAAATAGCTTATAGATGTTGTCCCCCTCAAATGGATACAGACTTGTTGTAATGTTGTATCTGAAGGAGAGAAGACATGCATCAATAAGTACACTAAGTATAGCTATAATATAGAAAACAGATAGTCCTTGCAATGTGAAATGTGTTTGAGCATGGTGCTTCACCAGAACTAGTTTCTGTGCTGGAACTCTTCTGCTACGTTAAATATTTATCAAAGGTCAAAAGAGCAAGAAAACCTGGTCACAAACAATAAATATGATGCCTGCTTAGATATTAAGTGACCATGAGTATGAGAAATGAAAGAGAGGCAAAGACCATCATAAAACATCTACAGCAGGCATATTTGTTCTTCACACCCAGTGGAACACATACCCATTCAGAGGTTCACTACTGTCCTTGAAGTTAATCGGACTTTTGAATTTGGGGTCTGTAAAAGGAAGGGGCTGGGACTTATGATTGGTTGATTTCAATGAGATCACATGTCAGGATCTGCTCAACCTTCATTGATATACAGCTGTCATTAAACACCAAAGGAGAAAAAACTTCTTCCAAACAGGTTAGAAGCAAAGAGGAAAGGTGTGCTGATACAAAAGTAGGTTCTAATACTCATGAAACTCATCAGTACAGATTGCACAATGTGGGCAGAACTCAGCTAAGAGACCCCAGGCTGCTACTCACAGTGTTACTCCAGCAGACCAAATGTCCACTTTAAACCCTGAAAAGGTGTCCAGTCCATTGGCAATCTCAGGAGGCTGAAAGGCCGGAGAGCCCTGACTGGTGCGACATGTGTCATCCTCTGCAAATGGGTGAAGGGCCTGACAAAAAAAAAAAAAGGTTGAGGAATTTAAGTTGCCTTGAATTTATTACAACTACATTACAAAGTCCATGAATTGATAAGAAGCTGGTATTTTGGAAGCAAATAGTACGTCAACAAGGTTTCTGTTTTTGTTCATGCAACACTAAGGTCTTGTACAATTAACAGAAAAGTGTGGAATTAAAAAAAAAAAAAGAAATAAAAAATTTGAGGAAAAAAGTAGTTTATTTGCTGCATTCCAGGAGCTACCACATTGAAGATCCAGAGAATCCTGAAAATTAAAAACCATTATGTTTAAGCTTAGGCTCACCTCTGCTACTCCCAAATCGGAGATCTTAAGTGCTCCGTCAGTGGTCAGAAGCAGATTCCCTGGTTTAATGTCTTTGTGAACTATTCCCTGGCTGTGCAAATATTCAAGGCCATCTAAGAGTTGGCAAAAGTACCTGCAAACCACAACAACAGAAAAACAGGAGTCTTGAGAGACAGAATTGATATAATAGAGGTTTTCCATAATGTAAGATTTATAGAAGAATTTCGTCATGTAATCCTTCAGTGGTTTTCCAACAGCAACCAGACATTCACGCAGTTATTTTAACCATAAAGGCTTTGCAGTCTTGGATCTAAACTTAGGCATGGAGCAATGGCTGCATGGAGGGTCAGACTAAATATAGCTAAAAGACTAAGAGAAAGACAGAGAGGGGAGAAGGAGAGAAAAGGAGAGACTTACCCGTGAGCTTGAAATACTGGAAACCTTTTCTCTGGGACGCTGTCCAGCATTTCTTGCATCCCACAAACGCAATACTCCATCACCATATACGTAAGTTTGGAGTTAAGGGGATTTACCAAAGCAAATAAAACAAATCCTTTAATAAATTAAGCCATTTGTGAAGCAGAGAACATGGAAAAACAATATTTATGGTCTAAAATAATTAACTAAATGTAATAAGAGAGGAATTTTTATGCACGGACAAATATTCTGCACATAGAGTACATTTGTGTATAGGACGAGCTGTTCTGTCTAAGCATGAAAAGTAGTGATCACACATGCATGTACAGTAATATGGAATGACTAAGGATATATTTTCTGTTTTTCTTCATTATAGAGCACATCCACCAACTGAATCACATTCTTGTGTTGGAGTCTTCTTAGCAGCTGAATCTCCCTATAGAAACAAACATGAACAAATCACAAGGAAACAATTAATTTCATGCATGAAACAGAGCTATAAGGTTTCATGGAAGCAGCTGTGTGTGTATTATGGGCAAAAGACAATTGTGAATCTAGTGATGGCTTTCCTTTAACGATTCAAATTCAAGAAAAAATATATATACACATTATCTACCACATATACAGTAGTAAAGGTTGTTTCAGAGGCGTTAAGCTTTATGAAACAGATAAACAACTACCACAAACAAATTGGTGAAGTGGTGCAGCAGCAGGCAATCAGACTAGTGTCATTACAAAGACATACATCTATGCAGTTGACTTCTCTACCCTTACAGAGGATGCTTAAATCACCTGCATGGCAAACACTTGGGAGACTCCACATTCATCAGAAAGCTGTGAGTGGGGACACTAATGAATTTGGATCTGGATAGGAAGACCACTTAGTACTAACCACAGAGATCCCCTGACATATTAATCATACCCACATGGGGAAATTGTGCCTGACAACTGTGGATGGGTGTCTTGCGATCAAATTTCAATTAAAGAGATGAAACAGTAAAAATTATTTATCAATCCAAGGTTGCTATCATGATTTAATATGAAAAAAAAAAAAAACAAAAACATTTAGGATTTATTATGTTTCAGATGACAATATTTAGTTCTTTAAGTAAAAAAAAAGGCTCTGCTATGGTGATCATAGTGAACTGTGACTAAAACTACAACATAACATCTCTGTGTGCTTGCAGGAGAAAGTGGTCTCTGCGACTGTTATCATAGTTAGTGAGGAAGATGCACAACGTTTGTAATGTCACAGTATAAATCCAATAACAGACAAAGAATTAAAAAAAAAAAAAAAATCACCCCTGCTATTATGTTGACACTTTTTGCAAGTTATGTGCAATGATAGGTCACCACTTTCTAGCCTAAAATACAAACAATTACTTAGGCCTGCACAGGACTGACGCTTTCTTATCCATTTTCTTGTTTACACTGATACAATCTCTAAAATGCTCTAAAAAAATTTTCCCATACAGGCATCAGTCAGTTTCCAAGTCGCCACTGCTGCTTCTCTCTGACATTCCGTCTTACTCCTGACAAATGCACATTCTGGGCCTAGTCAGCTTCCCGCTTACACACACACACACACACACACACACGCACACACACACACACACCAAGCAGCAAATGCTGCATCACTGCACCGGTTGAAAAAAAAATTTTTTTAAGACACACTCCGCAGAAAATAAAATGTTTCGTGTCAAGGCTGTCGAGGTTTGTTTCGATATAAGAAATGATTAACCTTAAAAGCAACATCACTGTTTTAGTTCATCTGCAGTCTTTCACTTTAAATGTGTTCTATGTTGAGGTGATATGGCATCAACTCTTGGATGCAGCGGCAGCAACATAAACAACTGCTCACTGATCAGAATCTGTATGTACACTGTGCTGCTTCAAACCCATGTGCTCAACCGTCCTTCAAAACATGGGCTCAACATTCTTTGGGCGTTGCCTTAGAAACAGGAGTGGCATTGCTCAATCAGTGCCAGTATGAGCATGCCCATTCCCATGGCAACCCTCTAAAAGCAGGAAGTGTTTGGCAGACAGGAATGCTAAACAGAGGCTGAATCAGGGAGGCTAAGGGCTACTACGGCATCCACCCAGACCCAGAGCTTCTCTTTAGATTGAAAACATAAGGTCTCCTCCATTTGGATAGAAGTAGCAAAGAAAAAAAACCCAAACTATAGTCAACCAAGAAACACAGATGTCCTATTAGCAAAGTGACACAACTCTGCCCTGAACTTGTGTAGGTACAGTAAACAAGATAGAAAAATATCTTGGCAGTGTATTTGAAAAAAAAAGTTAAAGTGAGATGAGGGTTTCATTAGTGCTGTGTAAGTGTCAACATTCATCTCACCAGAGACAGTTATTCTTCTCTCTGAAGCCATGGCAACAAGATGAAGATGTGTAATTCTAAGGAGATTTTGTCAAAATGAAAATATGACCATCGTTATAGCCAATTTTTTTAAGGATAGTGTGTAATGTAAACCCCCTCAGCAGTACTCTATTCCATTACACAGTCAGTCCAACAATCAATACTTGTCTTGTTGTCCACCCAGGGTGTGTTTGAGCCCCATTTATCATATCTATCAGTTTTAATTAACACTTTGCAATTGCATAACAGCTCATACTCCAACCAAGTGCAATGAAGTGTAGTTTTGGGCTTGAAGCTTTGAGGCAATATCTTATGGACTTCTGCAATTTGTATTAATGCTCCTGACAGCTCAGCATTAGTAAAAAAAATGTAAATCAAATACGTTGGAAAACAATGTAAGAAACAGAGGTACATAAACCCTTTCAAGCATATCTCAACCACAGACTTGGTTTTCCTGCAGCCTAAAAAACATCATCATGGAGCTCTCCTTTCTTCCGAGGTGAACTCTTTTTTACAGTTTTCTAAAGCTTCCTCTATAATTAGCACAGGCCCGCAGCGAACGGCTTGAGTAATACTTAATAAACTACTGTGTGATTAAAACTTGTGATACTCATCAGGAGAATGGAAATGCAAAAAAGAAGTTTTAACACAAAGACATAAAAGTCAAATTACCAGAACAAAAGAAAGAGACAAAAGGTAAACATGACAATCTAGTCAAAATCCAAAACTGTTGATAGATATTGAAACATCACTGATATACAAAATACATAATAGTATTTAGTAGTTAGAAATATACAGTAAGTACCACCAAGGAAGCAGTTAAGCTGTATTATCTAAGAGGTATTTCATAGTATAAAGTAATTAAGTGATACATGTGTTAAAATGAACAGGCACAAAGGGTCCTTACTTCCCATTTTAGATTGTAGCATTAACATTGTACTCGCATTGTAATTTTTCAATCTAAAAAATGTTTAAAGATATGGGCTCCTAAAAACCAAACAAGGTTAATAACACAAGTAGATCACTTCTTCAGTCATCTCATCCTGTTTACTTTGAAGATCTTGCTTTCTTATATTATCTTATTATCCTTTCCCTTGATTTCCAGAGTTTTTGTTTGTGGTTTATTGTAAACAGTCAACGTCCTAACTAAAACAAGTCAATTTCAAGTTTTGATTTGTGAATCCTGAAATTAATATTGGGTTTGTCTACAGGTACAGCAAATCATATTACTGCCAAACCAAAGGATGACAAAGACAATTTGAAAACAAAAGTACTAATTAATTTTTGGTTTATTCTTTGGAAAAATGTTAAATATTAACTTATTTTGGCACATGTAAATAGTGTGTGCAATTGTAAAATCAAGCAAAACAAATTACTTTAAACGTGATTATTCTATTATTAATACAAAAAGAAAGGCATCTATACAATAAATTAAATATACTAAAACCAAATGTCATTTTAATTCTCATTACTTTTGGCACAAACTCCAAATGAAATGTTTGATCAGCGAGTTGAAATGTAACTGAACAGCTCTGCACCGTTGGGCAGTGGGTGATGGCGAATAAAACTGACAGGCAGGAAGTGCTGTTCTCTCCGTTATGGAATTATGAGAAACCTGACTAACAACTGTAAGACAAAAGTCATTACACAAGTGTGACTTGAACAAAATGATCTATTACAATTAGGATTACTGTAGTCACATATCTCCTGTACTCTCTACTCAAAAAGGACCACCATCTTGTTTACAATCCAGAAAAACATATAAATAAAAAATACTCACTTTTTTACATTGGCTTCTCCATTAGGAATCCTCCTCAGCTTCTTCTTCTTCAATATCTTTACAGCCCTGCGGCAGAGTGTCTCTGAGTCCAGCATCTCTTTCACTTTGCCATAAGATCCTTCCCCCAGTAGATCCCCCATTAAATATTTTCCTATCAGCTTTGCCCTCTTCCTCCGTGGCTGGTAAATCACCTCTGTAGAGTCAATGCGGTGAATGAAAGTATCCATCTCCATCAGTTCATTTTCGTTTAGATAGTCAAGATGATGCAGCTCACCAGTACTCATGACTGATAGTTCAGGAGTCACAGCTTAAGCCTCCTGTGCAAAAGTTTTGCAAATAACTATGATTGCTGATGGAGAATAATCCACTGGTGACCCTTTAGTGCTGAGTGTGTGTGTGTGTGTGTGGGAGGGGTTAATTCCACAAGATGGACTACAGATAATTTACAAAATACTGAATATGGAGAGAGAAGGAAAGTAATCTGGCCTGAGAGGTAAGGGAAAATGGGGATCAATCCCAATTTGTAAACATTAGGGCTCTTTCACTCAAAAGATACTGACAGAAGTGAGGCTCTTACCCAGTGCTGAATTAGTGCTTTACACTTGCATTTTTTTTTTTTTTTACTATGTGTACTATAGCTGTGATAAGTGCAGAGAAACAAACAAAATATTACTCCTCGGGATTATTATCCTCAGCCTAACTTTATATCACCTCTGAGTAAATCTAATACCAGACAGCCTTTGGTAGAGGCAACCAGTCCTGCTTCAAGGCCATGCAGCACAGCATTTCTGTCAAAGGTCCATGCTGCATAGCATAGTTAGCCTTAGGACACATAGGTGTGCACTGCTGGACCTGATCCAAACACAGATCTACAGCCAAACGCATGCAGCAGTATCAGCCCAATCTCTAGTGTCAGGTCGGCTTCTGGAGGTCGACTAATCCATCCAAAGTGTCCAACTGTCCTCAGGTGTCCTCCATGCCACAACAACTACTGCCCGATACCTGAAAGCAAAAGTAATTTTAAAGATTTATGAAGGGACACACATGCCTTTCGATCACACTAACTGGCTAGGTTAGCCTTCTTTAGTAAACAATCTGACCAGACATCGACATTTGACCGGTTAACCTTAGCTGCTTAATTCACATCAGCCGTGTAAAATTGGTTTAATTTAGTACATATTTAACATCCTACTTTAATTTATTATAATATAATTTCAATAAGTTATCAGTAAAGTTGCCTAGTTGAAGTACACCAGTTTTCCAAGTGTTAACTCTTAGCTAGCTTGAGAGCTAAAATAGCACATATGCCTGAATGAACTAGCTTGCCTGCATGAACTCTGTCTCTTGCTCTGTGGTTCTTCAACATGCACACCTTCAACATTCATACAACCTTTAAACACAGCAGTATCTCAAACACTACCAACTAAGTACAAGTTGATCATGAAAAACAGTGGACAACTGTGAATAACTCAAACGTCGCCACACAACTGTAACGTTAGCTCACGGTAATATGCAGCGTAAGCTAGTCAACTTTGGCTTTGACGTTAAGATTAGCCTTAGCGAACTTCACCTCACTTTGCCGGTGAAATATCTCCTTATCCAAGGGCTAGCTAGATAACCAAGATTGTTCTTTCGTTTTATTACCTCATGTTTAACATGAGATCAAAGCATAATACTAACCTGAACATCCAAACCATCCCAGAGAGGGGAGACACCAACCAATCGCATCCAGCTAAGGGAAGCTAACCGGGGCTGCGATAGCTAGCCAGCCGCTCAGATTCCAATGTAAATTGAAAGCTAGCTAACGCTTGTTAACAAGCTATCTAACTCTATGTCCCGGATCTTACCTCAATCCATATGTAGCTTGAATCCTTTGCAGGTCTTTCCGCTTTGTGTGTCCGTTTTAAGTGCAGCAAATGTTTCACTTGGGTTTGTGTAGCTGTTGAATTTTCTGAATCTTCGTGTTACTCTTACCACTCAGGTTGTCGCCATCTTGTTTACCTCCCCCCTCAACTCGCACTGACAGCCCATACGTTAATGCGTCAAATCAAAGTTTTTGCCCTCGCAGTCAGAGACGGGGAAACGTCAAACAACGGAGCTAACCCTAAACTCACTAGTTCGAATTAGGTCACATCCTAGTTGTAACCAGAGAATACACACTACAACTTTTGACAACTGCAGTAGTTTTGCCGAGACGTTTATGTGGATAATTTTATTGATCATAAGGCTACGGGGGTGATGTGGAAGTACGATTATTTAGATCAGGTTTTTCACTTTTGTACCTCATTTGACCCCTGTCGTCTATACAGTACTGTAGCATCCCCACTATTAACTCCAATCTGTGGTTAATCCTATAGTTTGTCTTAAGCTGCCTCTGATGATGCTATAACCAACACCATAGTGCCTCTTGCTTAACTGGGATTTCGGAGTTATATTTATCCCGTGTAAACCCCCATGGGAATGGCAAACTGAAGGTCTGATTACACTGATCTGTCACCCTCTTCACCACTAGCTTTTAAGCCTGGTCTACTAGTGTTCAGAGCTATAAAAATATGGATATTGATGCTCATAATCAACATGTCTGCATTAACACCACCGCTTAGCAAAGGTCAACCATAAATTTTAATTTCTGCAGTGTCTCTTACTTAAAACTGACAAGAAAGCAAACAGTTCCAGTTTAAGACAAATTTGCAAAACACTACATTTTAGTTGAGGTAATTTTATTGTGAATACTGGGGCATATAATAAACTGGAGAAAATGCATATGTGGATGAAGAAAATGACTGTAGGTATAAATTATACAGACGTTTGGTTATTGCAAACAATGTTCCATTATTTAGCAGACAATACCAAAAAACAGAAAAATGAAACCGAAGAGGAAAAACATAATCTACATCAATTTATGTGTTTGGACTTGTTACAGAGATAAATTGAGATATGGCAAAACAAGCATTCATGTTTTTTTCATAACTGGATTAAACCGTGGTTTTAAGGGCAGACGAGACTTTTTTTTTTTTTTCTTTTTAAACCATGTCAACTACATTACGCTCCCACACATGCACCCATTCCAAATTTCCACATGTACACTGAACGGCAGTGTCTGTTCTCACAACTGGACAGAACTGTGGTATTTCCAACACGCAGCAATTAAAATATGACAAGTATAGACAAGAACAGTCCTTTAACTCAGTAATAAGGTCTCCGTGGATTATTCTGTGAAAAGAAAAACGATAGATACAGTTATTAGATTTGTAAAATAGTTGATGTAACAATTATCTAAAATGCTTTAATATACTCATATACAGTAACATTTTCTTACAAAAACAAAATTAACCAGTATTAAACACAAGTTACCAGGGGGTTTGGCCTGAAGCGGTACGCAAGCATCATCCTCTTTCTGTAAGCATCATATTCATCATCATTTTTTGTGAGCTCGGCTGGGCGATCGATTCCAAAACCTGCTCCATTCATAGCTTGGATTCCCCTGTAATGGCACACAAACACAAGAAAGGTTAGTTTTGTTTTAAATAATCACCATATCTTAGTATTTTGGATATAACTATTGGGTAACACTTTATATTAAAGGGTATCTACATATATTAAAGGGTATCTACATAAAGCATAATAGTAACCATGAACATTTGTGTTTTTATCAAGCAAATTTGAGTGATTTTGTCCACAGACAGAGCAAATTAGATGCTTCAAAACAACTAAACAAAAATAACAAATTAAAAACTACAATAGCCAGAAATTCAGCACACATACACTA
>JAPSES010000030.1:1045314-1081844 GCA_029822895.1 Maxillicosta whitleyi | reverse complement strand
AATAGCCAGAAATTCAGCACACATACACTATATATATATATATATCTATATCTCTATTTTATTTATTTATAGTATAAATATCAATATATATACTTTTAAAAAATAAACTCGCACACGCATTTCCTCTCTCTCTCTTTCTCACAATTACCATGAGTGACACTAGCTGTAATTAAAAATTAATTCAGGAGTAAACATGATAGTAAATGCTTACTTGTTGACAGGAGCCTTGATACCCTGTCCGTCACTGCCAAGGCCTTCACCTTCCTTCCAGCCCATCTTCATAAGCATTCGGAAACCAAGATTTTCCACTGTTAACTTAAACTCTTTGTACTCCGAGTAGTCTGGATCCCGACCTTCCTGTGAGTCAAAAAATTAAGTTGCACATTTTTCAGTACAGGTGAGATTGTCACATCACTCTTGTATAAAGACTTGAAAAAAAAAAAAAACCTTAAAAGAGCTACGATAAAGGAACAAGCACTTTATTTCACAAAATCTAATTTCATATTTTTTTCCTCGAAATGCTGTGATTGTTGAGCAGCTTTGCATTTGCTGCTTTTCCTTTTATTAATATTTAGATGAATAAAAATGTGGTTTATCCATCAATGGGCCTAACATAAGCTTCAAATAATTAAGTGGTGATTATAGGCTCCTCCTCGAGATCCCTGAGGAAGATCCGGAGGAATGTGCTAGAAAAAGGGGACTCTGGGTTACTCTGTTGGCTCTGGTACCAAAGTGCCCCTGACCTGAATACACAGCTTGAAAATAGAGGCTTAGATGGGTGAGGGCATGTGTGTTTACACACATTTCACAATGACCCATAAAAATGTCACAGCAGTGGCTCATTTTTAGACTCCACAGCCAAATTCAGAGGGAAACTGACCTTTAGTGCTTTGAAGGTCTCCATGAACTTCTCTAGCTCCTCAGGAGGCAGGAAGTCACCGATGAAGTGTTTCCCTTTACCCATTTCTGTCAGAGATTCTGCCCACTCTAAAAGGCACAGGCAAGGATTTAATTTTTACATGACTGAACAAGAGCAAGGCCAAGATAGATTTTACAAACTGAGGGTAAGCCTTACCGCGCGTCTTCTCCATTTCCATCTTTCTGAGGCGATGCTCCCAGGTGCCAGCTTCCTGATCTACTTCTTCATCACTGTCATATTCATGTTGGTGCTCTCTCATGGCCTTCTCCCACATCACTTGCATCTCTGCCATTGCACGCTTGTGCTTCATGATCATTTCATACATTTCCTGCATCTGAAATGTGTGTGGAAAAAAAATGTCATACAAAATGGGCAATATATATTTTGATAAATAGAGCTTTGGACTGTTCTACAAATACATGAAGAGCAACAGACAGGGTGATTTCTGTATTTTTGTGGTGGAGTTAAATTCTGGTTAAAAATGAAGCAATGTCATTTTCATTTGATATTTCATTCTGTGGGTGTTTTTGTACCTCTTGTTGTTCTTTGATCTGTCTCTTCTGGTCTTCAGACAGTTCTGTAACTCCTACCAGGCCGAGAGGCTTCCCTTTCTTATAACCAAGACCTCTGAGCTCTTGAGCTGAAATAAATATCACCGAGAATGCATATAAAAAAATTTGTATATTGAGATCAATAAATCAACATGCAGAGAAATGATACTGAACAAGCCATTCTGACATACAGTCATGAAAAAAAAAAAGATTAGACCATCAAAAGTAATAAGAAACAATGGTTTTGCAATTAAGTACTAACTCCTGTGTGTATCATGTGGCTAAAACAGAAAACACAGACTGCCTAACAGAACTGTTTTTGTCAGTACAATGCTATAGATATTGTACTTAAGTGACTTGTAGAGCCCTATATGACAACAAGGTTGCCTCACATAGCTTTACAGAATGAAACAACAGTCCAATAAACAGTAGATGAAGGAAATACATTAATGTTCTGGGCATCCCCAGTCCTTAGACCCTCTTACTTCTCGGGAAGGAAAAACTCTAAAAATCCAGTGGGAAAAGTCCTAGCATATATTGTCCATGTTTCTTAATCGTAACGGGCATTTAATGTAACTTTATCTCAATACATTAAAAAATATAACCACAGGTTTAATCATGCCATTTTCAATGCATTGTTGTTCTGGATGTAATGTCTAATTTCAGTTGTGTCATTACGCCATCCTACTGTAGTATATAGTGTTAATGCAAATGCTAATGTTGCTGCTAAGAAAAGGGGGACTGGCTGCTAAATAAAATTACAAAACACTTTTAGTTTGAAATTAATCCATCCATCAAATCTGAGCCGAGAGTGCTTCAAGTAATTGCTTCTGCAGTTAAGATAAGTAAAGGTAAGTGTTTGCTTTTGAAGAAATATATATTGGTATCTAGGATTTAAAAGAAAAGTCTCAGTACCAGAGAGCGACGGTGCATCAGGATCTTGGACGTTAACCTCCTGAGGGATGACAATTGGTGGAATGGGCAACTCAACTTTATCGTCTTCAGACCCCCATCGACTTTTTCTCTTCCGCTTTACAGGTGGCGTTTCTACCTCTTGACTGTGTGAGAGAGACTCAGGATTCAGTGATGGAGAGTTTCCTGGTAATTGAGGAGCCACTGGATGCTGTTTCTCTGCTGGACATGATGTCTGGGAGGCACAGTACTCCTGTAGTTTCTCCTTGTAGTAACGATAGGCTGGACTTTGATGCTCATATAAAAAACTGAAGGGGGAGTGGATATGTTATACAAGTATGAATGACATAAAATCAAGTTTTCAGAAAAATTTGTCACGTAAGAATTGAAACAAGGAAAGAGTAACTGACCTGAAGGCAGGATTGTCTCTGTTACGCTCAGCAGCGATGGCTTCCATCTCAGGTCCACCCTCAGCCACAAACCGAGCCAGATTCTCAGCCACCTGCTGGGTTTCCGCGTCCACTGGGGGGGAGACTTTAAGCAGCCTATCAGTACTGGGACTCAATTCACACTCTACTACTGTATCGTACTCAACTGGCCCTCACACACCACCAGTCTAGAGCCAATAGAGGATAAGAAGAGGAAGGAGGGATGAGGAGCAAGGGGGACAGGACTGGTGAATGGGGAGATGTATGAATGTGAAACTTCTATGACGATTTTATAGATATAATGAAGAAGCTATATTACACTGAGCTACACTGTCAAATCCCCCCCCCCCCTTCATTTTATCAGCTTGATCCAAAATGACATTTTTCTTATCAAATAAAGGAAAATTAGAATATCTAATCATAACATGTATATACAGAGGGTAATACAAAAAGCAGTATGCTGACAATAAGTGTCTTGACACAAATAATTTTGTATGACAGTTTGGTCACAAAGCACATTTGTTTTTAAACCTGAACTGTAAATTTCGATCCTGAGATTGCAAAGGCAAAGCATACAGGGTTTGTATTACCATTTAGTTACCATTCAATAAATCTGACAGATAATACTGCACCTGCTTTAAAATTATTTTTGCAAGAAGTCCAAAGTAAATACAAGGCAGTCTGATACTTTGCCATTGTATTTAAAGGGTTGATTTAGAACAGCTTGAGTGTAATATATTACAACAAAAGTGATGATGCAATCTGATCTTTGCAGGGTGTTAGTTTAAGTATACAAAAGTATGTGTAAATGCATGTGAAGTGAATTTTAAACTACAATAATTGTAAAAATCACAATGTATATGGAAGGTTGTAACTGACAACAGTAATTAAAATCTTGCTGCATTTTGTTTTCTTAAAATTGCAGTTAAATATTTCAAATGAAAAGTGAGAATGCAGAAAAAAAATGGCAGTGAGTGTCTTACCATTATCTGAAGTATTCTCAGGTTTTAGCAAATCCCTTCTCAATTCTGCAACTTTCTTTTTGTAGTAGAGATAATCACTGTTGCTTCTGTCATATAAAAATCTGAAAGACAAAGAAAAAAAAAAAATATATATATATTTTTAAAGTTTCAAAATGTAATTCAACATATTCAGGATGGGCAGCGGCACTGTCCTCCAGACTTACGTGAAAACAGGATTGTCTTTGTAGTCCTCTTTAGCCTTTCTCTCAAGCTCAGGTCCCCCCTCTGCCACGAAAGAGGCCATCTTGTCGATAATGAGTCTGGTGTCTGAATCCTCTGGGGGAGAGACTTTAAGCAGGCTATGAGTACATTTACTCTAAAGGCAACTATGATAAAATGCCAGTCACATGGCAACATTGCCACTGGAGTACGCAGAAGATGCACTAAAATGCCCAAGCCGAGTTGTCCAGATATATACTGAAAAACACAGGTCCTGAATTACCTTTCATCCCTATGAATTTGGAGTAATCAGCCTCTTCTCCCTCATCATCACCCTCTGGAGAACAAAATACACTTGGCCTCTGGCTGAGAACAGGATTCTTCTTAGATTGTGAGTAGCTCTTAAACTGACTAAGCATGCTGCCAAGTCCAAGACCAGGTCTCTTTCCAACAAGAATACTCTTTTTTTGTAGTGTGTTTCCAAGTGGTGAGGAAGTTGAGACTGAGGGGGGGTTACTGTCACCAGTGGAACCTGGAAGAACGAATTATCAAAAGTTAAATAGTAATACTTAGTGCAAAGATTGTAGAA
Source organism: Maxillicosta whitleyi (assembly GCA_029822895.1). Lineage (NCBI taxonomy): Eukaryota > Metazoa > Chordata > Actinopteri > Perciformes > Neosebastidae > Maxillicosta > Maxillicosta whitleyi. Next base: position 1,077,264 of record JAPSES010000030.1, on the reverse strand, counting down.
CCTGTCACAAAATTGTACAATCAACAGGGACATGATCTTTTCATCCGTTGTACATTAGCCAAAACTCCAAGAACATAAAACAAGACTATTGTGCAAAATTTGACAACATACTACAGCAATGACTGATTGTAACATGAAATATGACACAAACCAGAAACACTGTTGGATTTCTCCTTCTGCATCTTCATAAACTGCTGCAAGAAGCTCCCATCATTTGCAAACTTGTTTGAAGAAGCTGATTGGGGACTGATATAACTACAGGGATAACAGACAACAGAAAAACATTGTTCATATTCGTTTTGTCAGATTGTACACAGCTATGGCTGCCTTTACTTAACATGTAAGTTGATGTTACTGCATTATTTACCTTGGTGGAAGAGATTTGCTCGCTGTTTGCTCATTCATTTTAGCCCGCTCTGCCATTTTTTCTTCAATCTCCTTTTTCTTCTGCGCTATAAGCTTTTCTTGGCGGAGAATGTTCATATTCATTTTGCTTTTCTGAGGCTGGAGAGACTTGTGCTTCCAACCTCCTCGACCTCAAAAAGAATTTAATAAAGAGTTAGACAAAACATCTGGGGTGCAGATGACAGAAGATTCTAACAGGACCAACACTGATGTTTTCATGTTTACTATTAATCCCCTTCCTATTTTAATGTGACATTCTACGTTCACACTGTTTTATTTAGTTATTTCTGAGAAAGACACTTCGGTGATTGGTCAACTATAATAAAACTTAAAGACACTTAGTAAACAAAATTACATAGGTCAAGTCACTCATCAGTGGAAGGTATTAGATGTCACGGATCTGAAGAAATGCAACCTTTATTGGGCAAAACTAATAAATGACAATGTTTTGGCGTTAACTGTAACTGAAGCTAAGCTAACGTCAAAGCTAACGTAGTCTAATGCTTACACATCACAGGAAGACCGCTGAGCCAGTCTTTAAGGGTATCTTCTGCATATTAACTTTAATATCTCGTTAAAAATCAAGGGAGGAACATTTACCTCCGTCATTTGAGTCCATCATCTTGGCAAGGGGTAAAATAAGATGTGAAATAAGTATCAAAATCAACACAGACGAACTACAAGGCCTGTCGCTAACGTTTCTAGCTTAGTTGTTAGCTACCCTGCTAACAAAAACAACACACCAATTTCCGGTCGTAGTTTGTCCAAAATAAAAGATCTCTATTTCCATCACAACCAACATGACTTAAACTACAGCTTTGCGCAAAAAAAACCCCAAGAATTTGATTGTTCTATATTAGCGTGTCCCACAAATGAAGTTTAAAAACGATATGTATCACATTTTAGAGAAAACTAGCCATTTTATTTGTAAATGTATTTTAGGAAAATATAGGTGCCCCGCCCCCTCCCAGTATTGTCGCACCCAGTGCAAGAATACACACTCATAACTGCAATGCCCAGAGTCTACTTTGTAGTACTGCAGTTTAATCTGTAATAGATCTATTTGGGTTATGTATGTGCATTGTGTTTTGTTTTGTTTAGTTGCACTTTTTTGGGTTCAGGTGCGTGTGAGAGTTTGATCCGGGCCTCAGTCTGAAGGGTTGCTGGTGCACCCCTCTGCTTTCTTGTTCCATTTGAATAAATAGGTGATATTTTTTTATTTTGGTGGTGTGCCTTGTGATTTTTCTAATGTCAAATACGTGCAGTGGCGCAAAAAAGGTTGGGAAACACTGTTGTAAAGGATGGGAGGAGGGTCTACTGCGCACACGCTTAGCGCGTTTTTGTGAGTTCAGGTTGCACTGGACTAAAGTTTAATAATCATGAAGAGGCAACTGTGTATTCAAGCACCATTTTAGTCATTGTATTAAAATCCTTTATATTCACGAGCCTAAATGAGAACACCTGGACTTGTTTTCTTACTTTATCCATAAAAGGGTCAGAAGGTCAGAGTCCTTTTGCCTATTCTTGCCGAATATTTGATATAGCAGTCATTTATTATTCACTGCTTATTTTAGTATTGTCATAACAGTTTAAAATTATGAAAAACACAAAAACAGAATTTTTTTTTTTTTTTTTTTTTTAGCAGCGAAAAACACTGAAATTACTCATGGATACAAGATTTGAACGTTAAATAGGCCTACCAACTTTGAAAAGTATAAAAGTGTTTACAACAAAATGTGTTAGTATTTGCCTTTTTATTGTTGAAAAACAGGGTAAAAGTACAAACTACAATGTGTGTCCCCCCCCCACCCACACACACACAGACACACAGGGCATCTGTCCCTTCTGTGGCTGCAGTGCCTGCATGTTCATGGTTTTGCCACAAACAGTTCTGTCAGTTCACAGGTCTCACACATCAGGCAGTGCTCCTATGGCACAGTTTGCACATAGTCTGTTCACACCCAAAGTCAGTCATCCTATGGATGTGTTAAATGTCTGTGGTTTTGGACTCATCATCATCAGGCTCTGCCTCCGTCCTGTATTTGTGACAGTCTTCAGTATCTGCTGGCATCACCTTTGTGCATCACCGTGGCTTCTCCCTCTTCGTCCTTGACTGTAACTTCTGGTGGACACATGGAAAAATAACACATATAGAACAATGTATTTCACAAACAAGACAAAGTAAAATCGCACTGAAGAAAAAAAGTCACCGAACATCAGCGTATGCGCTCTTATTTTAGGGAGAGTCATGCGCACTTTTACGCACAGAAAATACAGCACACGCTACAAACGTACACAGATTCAACATGGTTCGTACTTTATTTCATAAAACCACTATGCATTAAAAGCATCAATTTACACATAAAATAAAGTAAAACAAGTAAAAAGTGCATAGAAGAAGCAGAGTGCTTCATATAGAAGTCCACAATGGAACTGGGCTAACTTTACCTTTCTTCTTCACATGATACTCCATCCACACTGGATCCGAATGCAAAATTATTGCGTTATAACGCTAAAGTATTGCGTTATGTTTTTTTACATGTCCCTCCCCGGGCGCCGTAAGTTACACAAAAAGGATGGTTGATAAGAATTAATTGCATTTTTCCATTATTATCTGAACTTTTATTTTAAAAGAAATGGTAAAACCGGAAGACTTTTTCTTGCTAATTTTTTGTAGCTGCCATGGTAACGTAACGTTACGTCGACGCTGCCCTTTCATCCCGTCTTTTTCTCGTTGCTAAACTCAGCATTGTTGTCCCTTGTTGCTACCCGTCCGCACCGTACGAACAGGTCTCGCTGTTAGAAATGGCTGAAGCTCCCCCACGGCCCTGCCGGTTTTTTTGTCACCGGTGTTCAGCAGAGATTAGTCCGCGTTTGCCGGTAAGGATACAACGGACATATTTGCCTACCTGATGAACGATACGTTCTGTTTCAGCTAGTACTATTCCTCGTACGTTTCTGTTTGAGTGTCTGTGGGGCAGCCAGTCACGTCGACACATTGCTGCTTTTCAGCTAGCTACGCTAATTAGCTAGCTTCATAGGCACCAAAGTGACAGGAGCAGACAGTCTATGGAGAGCGGTGATAGTTAAATAGGCATTTGCGGGTAAATTCACGTTATGATCTTTTTAACATCGCTTATATCGCAGTTAATTAATTGTGGCGACAAACAGCTCATTTACAATGCTTGACAGGTCATATGATGATTTCTTAACGTCAGATAGCTCACTAATGTAAATAAATATAGGGTTTTAATCCATTTTAATTCTTGTCAAGAGGCTAATTATAGCTTTTGCTCTGGATTCACTAATTTTAGGCCATTTTATGTAAAAGCCATATTCGAGAATGTCCTTCCCCAGTCAGCCTCTCCGTTATTTCAGTGTGGCTGTAGCTTCTACAGAGAGAAGTAAATTATCTCTTCATTTTTTAGAGCAGCATCAGTCAGTGTAATGTTCCTTTAACCTACTGTTGTGACAACAGCCTGCCTGTCACAGCAGTCTGTTGTCAAGCCATTCACAGGAAGCTTCTTGAATGTTACAGTAGCACTTACTTTATAGACACTGAACTAGCTGCTTATTTGTAAGGCACTGTCAGAAGATTATTTTCTGGTGTACCTATTGTAGTTTTCTCTAAAACACAAACTCACTTTGTTAAAGCTACTTGTGTCCAATTTCTATATCCGGTGTATTGCATTCTTATTGAGAAACAGTTAACATTTTATTAGTTACAGAGCTACAGTCCTTGATAGCTGAAAGATTCGGCCTATACATATTGTTTCAGTTCTGTGGTCACTTGATAGGTATAATTATTGGTGGTGATAACTTGTTTTACAATATGCTTAGAGATGTTTCTGCTCATTTATGCACTCAGTATATCAGAATACAAATCACAAAACCAACAACATCTCGTTGCAACACCTGTTACAACATTGTTTGACATAAGGTTACTTGAACACTAATCCTATGACCTTGTTGGAAAAGGGGATTTAATTTGTGACTGACGGTTTAAATTACATACATATTGAGAGCAATGCATTAGATGAGTGTATTTACATAAAAAAATCTCTTTAGATTGTCAGAGTGATTAGGAAAGCAGCAGGTGTCTAATATAACACTTCAGCTGAAGATTATTGTTGGTATATGATGATGAACAGTTATGACAATATGACGGCACTAAGAAGTCCCCCCCCCCACCTAATATGAATTAACATTTCTCCACTTAAGCTTTAACATGATCCAGCAAATAAGGAGGATTTATTGCCGTTGTATAAGGTCATTATTATTCACTCATTGTCATTGTTTCACGGTAGGACTATACCTGTCCCCGCTGTGAATCTGGTTTCATTGAGGAATTGCCTGAGGAAAGGAGGTATGAAGGAATATTGTATTCTAATGAATTTGATGGTAAAGCTGATTTCTAAAACTGAAGTTTTTTTTATATACTGTGTTCATGCAGCACTGAAAATGGCTCCACATCTTTATCCTCCTACAGCGATCAGAACCCTCCAGTTTTTGAGGTAAGTGAAATTCAGTGTTCATGAAAGATGAGGAAAACATTTTCCACATTTCACCATGATTTATTCATGAAATGTCTGTTCCTTTTCTGCCAGAACATGGATCACCAACACCTTTTCACATTTCCCTCTGGGTATGGTCCATTTGCTCTTGGAATTTTTGATGAAAACTTTGATCTTCGAACACGGCTTCCCACAGAGGATAACAGGGAAACAGAAAACAGGAGAGAACGGGAAATGGCATCACGTCAGCGATACAGTGCACGGCAACCACGCGGTCGACATGTACCTCGGCGACAGGGTATGCGCCATGAAGGAGTGCCCACGTTAGAGGGGTGAGATAATTTCAGCAGTAACGTATGTGTGGGGAAGTTGTTTCAGTTTGTGTGATTTAGGACTGAAAACCAACTGAAAGTTTGTTTTTGCCTTGAAGATTTATGGAAACTGACATATGATATTTTTTATGTGTCTGTTACAGAATCATCCAGCAACTAGTAAATGGTATTATAGCACCTACAGCTATGCCAAATATTGGCATGGGACCATGGTAAATATAAACAATCATTATTTATGTTTGTTTGTCAATTCAAGTTAATGGATTGTAAGATTTTTTTTCTTTATATTTGATGATTGCTATCTTGTTTTGCAGGGGTATGTTACATTCCAATCCAATGGATTACGCATGGGGTGCCAATGGACTTGATGCTATAATTACACAGGTTATAGAAATATTTTTCCTGAGTAATGCCGCTAATGTATTATGGTTTGTTTCCATCCACCAGCTTTTACTTGCATTTTCAATTTGGCCTTACAAAATCATGGAAATGTATTTGGGAAAAACTCAAGATGTCAACAAAGCTTTTACACTTCAGTGAAATGGAAAAGTTGGTGTATTAGTAGTAGCTAATATGAGCTAAGTGATATCTAAACAGGTTTAGCGAGTAATAGTTTGTGTGCTCATGTGAGGAGAAATAAGACTAAGTTGAAAACAAACAAACAAACAATGAAACACCCCCATGTATGAAGAGCTTGTGAAACAAATGAGACATTGATGCCGCTAAAGTAGTTTCATGTTTTTGGATAAAATGTCTCATGTCTATCATCCTCTGAACTCCACATTTTAAAACTATAATGTAATTAAAATATATTTTCTAACTGTCCAGAAGTTAATGAACTGAAAGAAAAAGGTTCAAAGATGCCATTGGGATTGCTCTTATGACTTATCCATTGTTATCTTTCTCTTTGTAGTTGTTGAATCAGTTTGAAAACACAGGTCCTCCTCCAGCCGACAGAGAAAGGATAAAGAGTTTACCCACCATTTCTATAACAGAAGAACATGTGGGTAGGTCTGTTTTCTCACCTGCAGGGACACCCTTCCTCCTGGCACAGATCTGGAACTGATACAAATGCCTCTAAAAGTACATCACTGAACCAAAAATCACATAATGGCCTTTAAGGAAATATCATTGTTTTTGTAGGTTGCATGTACATAGACAGAACTTGAATGCAAACATACTGAATCATTGTAATTTGTTTCATACAATTGTATGATAGTATATATAATGTACAGATTGTGTATCTGTTTGTGTTTGCGCAGGTGCTGGTTTAGAGTGTCCTGTGTGCAAGGAAGACTACAGTGTTGATGAGAGTGTTAGACAACTGCCATGCAATCATTTATTTCACAATGACTGTATAGTGCCATGGCTGGAACAGGTATGCATGAACAACAAAGACTGACATGATTAACAACAGACAAAAAACAAAAGAAAACCTCACAAACATTTAGCAGTTTTAGTCAAGGCTAACGCCAGTGACTGTGTATCAGTGCAATATTTCTGGTTTGAAATAAGTACAGCTCCTGTCAATTGTACTGCTCAGTTTTCCACACAGAGCATGAAGAAAAGTTACTTAAACCATCCTGCATTTCACTGTTTTATTACAGAATATAATATACACTATAACTGCTTACATTGAAACTTTTCTCACACTTCTTAACATTTAATTTTAGTGCCATTAGCCTGGATTCTTTTCTTTGCTTCCGATAATGTGAAATATTTGAATGATAGTACAAAGTTTTGTAAGTTACATTTTTATTTTATCACATACTCGTGGGTCGAAACTGGGCATTTTCCAACCCAATTCATTGTGTTTTTGACAGAATTGCGATGTTGAGTAAGGTGGTGTGAAGTTTGAAGACAACATCAAACATTTGAGTCAAGTTATTCAGCTCACAGCCCCAATACTAATACAAAGGTTTGACCCTCAGAGAATGTGATTAATTCAAAGAAACCTAATTCAATAATTCTCTCTCCTATTATTCAGAGTACACATACTTTAAATTAAAGATCTAGCTCAGCTGTCTTAAAAAGGGAATAAATAATGAAATGTTCAAAAGTGTGAAAACTGAGAGTGAACGTATTTAGATGAGGTTTATGTAAACTTTGATCTCAGATGTATTTTATTTAACAGTATAAGAAACCAGAGTCAGAGGGCTCTATACATGTATATTCTAACATTTGTGTTGTGAATTATGAAGAGAAATAGACGGGTTCCTATGAATACTTGTGTCCAGAATAAAAAATGGATGTAAATTTGACTTGGTTGATGGATTTTGACCCCTGTTCTTTTTTTTTTTTTACCCCTCCATGCAGCATGATACGTGTCCTGTATGCAGGAAGAGTCTTAGTGGACAGAACACAGCCACAGACCCACCAGGGTTATCAGGAATGAACTTCTCTCCCTCATCGTCATCCTCTTCCTCTCCGAGTTCACCTAGCAATGAGAATGCTGCCAGCAATTCATAGATTTTCACCTTCACCTCACATCTAAAAACTGTCAGACTGCAGTGTGCAGCTAAGCCCAGGACAGTTGCCTATTTCAATTCAAGAGGACGATGTGAGCCGAGGTGACCTTTTTAGTTATCATTCCTCTCCCTGTGCCGAACTGACGCTGGGTCCAGGTCCTGCTGCTATTGTTGCTGAGTATTTGAGGAGGTGGGACTGGTCAGTGACAGAGGAACCAGAAAGGCTGTGAATAAAAAAAAAAAAATGGGATTGTGTTAAGAGCTGGAGTTTGAGCCAGAAAATATCTTTGCCACAAGGCTGGGACACATTTTATATTTAAAATACGAAACGCTCTTTTTTTAAACATTGCCTGTGGTGGTGCAGACTTCAAGTTGAGTCCATCGATGTGTAGATAGATAATTTTTTTCATACTACGAACTGTTAGCCACTTTACAGCTAATGGCTCAGATTAAAATCTTATGGAAAGGAGAGTGTATGCATCTTACTCTTATTTATTTGCACCTTTGTTTTTTTACTTTGCACATAATTATGTCTGATGTTGAGAATGTGAGTTTGGGTTAACTACTGAACAAAAAACAAAATTTTCCCACATTTTAGCATTGAGTAAGTCTTTTAGGAATTGTTTTGTTTTAATTAGATTTTTTATTTTATTTTATTAGAGCTTGAGCCTGTGTATTTGATGTATCTTGATAAGGTGAACATCCTCACATCTTAACAGAATTTTTACAAAGTTTCTTTATTGAACCCCTGCCAAGACACAAATTGTTAAAGTAACTTGCCTCTACGGAACTGGCCAAATGTTTCAGAAAACAACTGTTTATTTTATTTTCTGGTTTTGTACAGTCAAAATAAAATGCGGAATTTAAAAAGGGAGCTATCTTCTATTAATGTTCATTGTGATTCATATGTTGATCATAGACAATGATCTCAATGATATTATGCAGCCATGGAAGAGGATGAGATCATTGGTTTTTACAAGTTTTATACATCTGGGTGAGAATATAAACAACAAATCTGATATTTATTTTAGCTGATAATGAAAACATTCTCCCAGGTTCCATATGAAATGTATTGTAGAGCATTTCTTTGCAGAAAACGACAGCTGTGTTTTCAGATCTCAGTGCAAAGATACTCTGTTCTAACAACACATAAATCAGTATTTAGAGGAATAACCTTGACTTCAATAGCAGATCTGATGCATCTTGGTGTGCCGTCTACTGGTCTTTCACATTGCTGTTCGGTACATTTTGTCACTTAAAAAATAATAAAATCCAAGTATCACAGTTGTGATCGGTTACCATCTATTTTCCTCTTGATCACAAAGATATATATTTTTTTAAACAGATTTTATGTGTAAACATTTGTTTTTTCCAGACATGCATTTGTGTCTGATCAAATATTTGGCTTGTAGATTCAGATGTTCCTTCACTGACCTTGCTCTAAAACGTTTGTTACATCCTTCAGTGTTGCTCAGACTGTTGGATTTCTGCAGTGGTGCTCATTTTGCGCCAGGTCCTAAAGTCGATCTTAATCCCTAAAGATGTTTGAAATCTGTTGTGATAATTTGCAGCATGTTCTATTTCCTGGGTCTATGGTGCTGACCCAGTCAAAACAGATGGGGTTGTTCAGATCTTTTGATTACGTAGTATCATCCTAAATGTAGACAGGATGCTTCTCTTATTGTTAAAGTTCCATTAATATGCATTTATCAGACGTCCACATTGAATCAGCTAACAGGCAGGGGGTGGTTGAGTCAGAAAGCATCAATCTGTGATGTTTTGATATTTAAATACATTTTGATTCATGATAGAAAGTTGCCAGTGAAAATAAATAAGGTGTTGCTACCCACTGCAAATGAAACAGTGTTGATTCGGTTGACTTGGCATATTTATATGACACTGTGCAGAAGCTGAGGCCATAAAAATGACTTTTTTTTTTGTAGAATTGTCTGAGGGAGATGGTTATGTCGTGTATTTCCTTCCCATTTTAGTCATTTCTCGAATACAGTTGTTTATCTCCTGTCCCCTCTCTTTGCAGTGAGAAAAGAGCCTTTTACTCTGTTTTCTGCTATCAAATTTATAGTGGGAGAAAATGAATCTGTGACCAGTGTCGCCAGACCCTTTTAGACTTTTGGTGACAGCGCTCCTCACCTTATTTTTCAAATGGGAAGAAACAGCCTAGTTTCAATGGACCTCTATAGAGCATAACAAATAGGGTCATCACTTAATCTTTCCTATATAGGTTAACCAGGTTTTCATTTTGATTTATTGGTAAACGTTATGTTATGCTCCTGTGTAGAACTGTAATGTAGTTCTGGGCAGACAAACTATTCATTTTTCTAGAGTAAAGAACTCCACTTGTTGTGTTGTGGTGAGATCACTTGATTTGTTAGAAATTGCTTTTGTCACATTAGCATCTTTCTGCCAGGAAATTAAACTGATGTTTGGTGAAGCTTTGTGGTTTTTGATTGATGGAAGTGAGAAGTAGGGATAAGGAGGAACGGGTGAAGGGCACGATGTTAGGGACTTCCCAGAACTCATGTAAAAATGAAACAGACTTGTTCAGTGAAGGCTCTAGTTGAACTGTTATTGTTGCAGAAATGAAGTCTACCAGTGCTACTTTTATGTCAGTTCTCAAATGAGATTTTCTCTACCTATATCTAACCTTTTTTAAGTGATTTATCACCATTTGTTTATAATAATATCCTCTGTATTTGATATTTTATCATAAATCAGATCTTTTCCAATATTTAATTCAGTGATCATGTAGATCACAGGTGTCAAACACAAGTATCCTGCATGTTTTAGATGTTCCCACTTCCAGCACACCTGGTTCAATTAATGATCAGTTCATCGTCATCATCATCATCATCATACTCTGCAGAAGCCTGATAATGATGTAAGGCCTTCAGGTGTGATAGAGGAGGGAAATATCTAAAACATGCATGATACTGGCTCTCGAGGACTGGAGACACCCCTGATATTGTAGATGTCCATAAAAGATCAGATTTAAGTCGACAGTTATATTAAAAACAGAGACAATGGCAGAAAAAACAACTTTTTCAGTTAAATATATCATTAACTGAACATAAAATAAGTGTGTCCATTCACTGTTATTGATCCAACACCATGGATTTTATTGGTGAATCAATGTTGTAGAAGATGGCATTGTTTCCACGGTAACTACAGAGCCTCTGAACATTTAAATTATATCTGATGACCATGAAAAGATGACAAACAGCATTTTACACTGATTATTTACATGTATTGATAGGATTAATGGATCAACAGGTATTAAACAGTTTAAAGCAGTAGATGCTTTTGGTCAGTGATGGATGTTTGGGTCTTTATGGGTGAATTTATTACAAATGTATGGCTACATGTATGCATGTATTGGTATTGTGTTGGTGCATGTAGCAAAGAAAATAATCTGTGTGATTAAATATAGACTCCAAACAAAGTAGATCAAAGAAAATAGGCTATAATGTTTCTTTTTTCTAGTGGCAGAGCACTCGATTATCATGGCCCATATCTTCAGTATGTATGGGTGCTTGGACCACTCTCATAAACATGCAAATAGATGATATTGTATGAATTCTTCAAGCACTAATGAAAAAGAATGCAAGGGATTGATTTTGTTTTCTGTGCAGCTCATTAAGTCAGCTCAGAGCAGCCCATTGGTGTGCAACACCATCCTCTTGTCACTGTGTGCAATACATAACTAATACACCTGCTGTACTTGTTGACCCTTGTAACAGGTGCTGCTGAATAAGAAAAAGTCTTTCAGTGGTGTGTTCTTTTTACTTTAAACCTTTGGCACCAAAAACAAAGCTGTTATCATTTTTCATGCAGCCTACAAAAGCTCTGTACGTCTTATATTTACTTGTCATTATATGTGACTCCAGTTGAACTATACTTCAGGAGATAAGATGACAGCTGTATGTTTGCTGTGGTAAAAGCATATCCTATGAGAAGTTGAAGGTCAGTCTAAACTCAAGCACCAAGAGGATCATGCGTCTCTGTGACTAATTAGTTTTATAATTCTGTTGTGTCAGAATGACTGGGTAGTGAAACGTGTCTGTGTTCCACGTCTATGACCACTAGAGGGTACTAAAGACCAACCAAGTTTAAGGTTAATACAAGGGAGGTTGTCATTGAAAACACCTTCTAAAACATATGACATCATTTGAGTTTTTATTAACACGTGCTGATTAAACTTTTGATGTGAATATATATATATGCATGCATCTAGTTTGTTATGATAATTCGAGAAGATCTGCTTAAAGCAAGTCAAGTTTGTGGAATCTCCAAGAGGCCTCAGCTGCTTATTCACTTGAACTGGATTGAGAGCGCGATAGGCTAATGGCTTAATTATATTTGACGCAGTCTGAGAGTGTGATGATTGAGCATCTCTGACACAATGACTGTCAAAGTATAAACGCAGTAGTTTGCAAAGAAGTCACGTTCACCCCTCCCTCTCTCCTCTCCTTTCTCACTCCCTCTCTGTTCTTCTTCTCTCCATCTCCCCTCTTCCTCTGATTGGTTTTCCCCAAAGATAATTGGAGGTAAAATTTGATATGCTCAATGTCATGGAGAGGAATGAGTCTTCACCGGCTTCTGCTGCTGCCACCATGAAAAAGAAGGCGGTGGGCGGCAGTGGGTGCAGCCACATCAGTGCATCCAAGGCTGCTGCGTCCAAATGCACGAGAAGCAACAGCAGCCAGAACTGTCTGGACTCCGCATCTCCCGGAGCACCGAGCGGAAAGCAGCCCGGAGTGGCTAGCAATATCGTGATGGACGAGACGGAAGACGGAGAAGAGGAGTCCAAGTTTCAGCATCCGCGGTTGCGCCGAGCCGGGGGGAGCGGCAGTGGCGGAGGTGGAGGAGGAGGCGGCAGTATCAGGATGAAGAACTTTACGCCAGGAGGGGGAGCCGCGTCCTCTGCTTCCAGGAGGAACTCCAACAAGGAGCCCTGCCTTACGCACACAGAGGACGCTCCTGCCGCCCCACGGCCCACTTCTGCCTCCAGAGCTACCGAGAGCCAGACACCCTATCCGGGCGATGCTGCCCAGCGCGGCGACACCAGTAAAGCATCTGGGGCGCAGGCGTCGGAATCAGCGGTCGCGGTAGAGGTTTCAAACGCGACAGCGGGTGATGGTTGCAACAGTTTCGCTCCAATTTCCAGTATGAAATGCAACAAAAACGGAGAATGCAGGAGGGACTCGGGTACCGGCAGCCTGCGCTCAATCATCTCCAAACAGGAGAAGCAGACCGGAGGGTCGGGCAGGGCCGAGGACGCAGGGAGCGCTAAGCGAGCAGCCTGTAACTCGACCACAGCCAGCATGGACGGCTCCATCACACCAGGCGGGTCCCTGACCGGGGGGCACGGAGGAGAGAGCGCAAATCCTGGCGCTACACCCGTGTCCAGCGGTGTCCCCGAGAAAAAAGACTCCAAGGTGTCCTTCTCCAACGCACCAAGCCGGAAAGCCTCGTCCTCGCTGCATGGCCCGTCTCAGACACAGCAGCCCAGGAACTCTGTCACTTTCCAGAAACAGGAGGATGGACCGCCAATTGTGCCCGCCGAGGATGCGGAACCTCGGGGCAGCCAAGCCAGCTTCATGCAACGGCAGTTTAGTAGTATGCTCCAGCCTGGAGTTAATAAATTCTCCTTACGCATGTATGGTAGTCAGAAAGCAGTGGAGAGAGAACAAGAGAGGGTAAAATCAGCTGGAAATTGGATTATCCACCCTTACAGTGATTTCAGGTAAGAGCTGGGGCTGCTATTAGTTGTACGATGAATGTCATGAGGGGCCCATATGGGTCCTCATTGTCATCTACAACTTACTTTATAGTGTGTAACCACTGTAACTGGAAACACATGCCTATTGTTCTAGAGTGCAGACTGTATATTTTTCCTCCCATCCCTCACGGTTCAACCTGTAGAAATTTGAAACGATGCATTGTAACGTGCTGCGTTTAATCCCCCAAACAACCTGTTGTCAGGCAAATTGACTTTAGAAAAGCGTGCCCTTTCAAGGTTGTAAACAAGTCCTGTTCCAGTCTACATGTACAGTAGCATGTCTGGGATGCTCAACAAGCCCGGCCTGCTAATAGCCTACATGTCGACTTTTCGTTGCAGTACGCTCCTGTTTGACAAAAAAAAAGACAGCGCTCAAACGCTGATTCTGGATCATATTAAATCCTGTTTTTCAGAGAACAGTAGGTTATTTGTTGTAGTAGACTATGCTCTGCGTCAATAGCCGTGCTGACAGGACGATGTAGGCTATGTGTGCGTGTATGTGTGCATGCGATGCACCCAGTAATGGAATGTCACCTTGAGCCAAGTGTGCGAAAACCTCAAGCATGCTCACTGGAGACATGTCCGCCTGTACGACTTCCCGGATCCTGCATTATCAATGACGGATGCTCTTCGTTTATTATGGTTCAAACATTGATAACAAATCAAGCAGCGATTTGTCACAGGCGTTTTTAAGAAAACCTGTCATCTAGGAAGCCTCCCTTGGCTTGATGATTAAGCCCGTTACCATTACAGGGACAATGAATCAAGCGTTGAATTGCATTTGAGTGTGTAAATCAGTGACAGGACTCTGGGCTGTTTTGGCTTCAGCACCACACGGAGCGGACAGCTCCCGTGTAATTTTAAGTCATTTCTCGCGGTGCGTGGAAACGCTTCCCCCCAAAACACAATCACACTACAGCACCATTCATGTTTGGCCCACTTGTATCACATATCGCCGACTCAGACCACAAAAGGCTAAACTTGAGACATTCCCCACATAAAGCAGATATGTAATTTGACGACATCCCACTTGGAGACCTTGCTTTACCACGCACACTCCCACACAGCAAGACGCTATAACCTAGCTGCCCCTTGTGATTCTTATGCTAATAGATGCATACTTAAAGCTGCAAAGTTGCTTGAAACATTGTAATCGGGGCTGTTGTGTTTGCAGAGCTTGTTGCGTAAGTCGCAGTGTAATGACTCAGCGCTGCACCTGTCCTGCAGAGATCCCTCTGACGGGTTCAGACCTCACTACTTTTACTCTGTCTGTCCCAGCCACTTAGATGCCACATCACTACTGCAGGAGGGCAGTATGACTGGTGCCTTCTCGCTCTCCATGTGTACTGCAAGGTCAATAAAAGCTGCAAACTATAGTCTTACATATGCAAAGGAGAATAGAAGTTGTTTAGATCTTTAACCTCATCACTGGAACCTTAAAAATGCAGTTTACTTCAGTCACTCTTCTTATAAACCAGCTAAAGCACAGACAACACTCATCAGCCTCTTATGTAAAATGTTCTTTTAACCAGAGGTAGTTTAATCATATTGTTTCTTTTGCTAAAAGAACATAAATTGCTGTTAGTCATATCTATAGATTAAAGTGAATGTTGAAAAAGTAAGTTCAGTAGAACTCTTTCATTTTCTCCCTACGTTTCGAGGCAGTCAGTGTAGCTCCCACTCTTTTATACACTTTTCCATTTTGAGTTAGGAAGTCTCATGTGCCTATCGCCTTTCCACAGCAACTCTATTTTCTTATCTGACTCTATTTTTGTCTTTTTTCCCTTCCCCCATTTCCCCCTTCCTTTACTCCTCCCACCCACACACACTCACACACGTAAACATACTATCCTATACGCACACCAACACACACCTGTTAGGTTCTACTGGGATTTCACAATGCTGCTGTTTATGGTGGGCAACCTGATCATCATCCCTGTAGGCATCACCTTCTTCAAGGAGGAGACCACAACGCCCTGGATCATCTTCAATGTGGTCTCTGACACCTTCTTTCTCATGGACCTGGTGCTGAACTTTCGCACTGGAATCATCATTGAGGACAACTCGGACATAATTTTGGACCCTAAAACTATTAAGAAGAAATACTTAAAGACTTGGTTCATTGTTGACTTTATCTCCTCTATCCCAGTGGATTACATATTCCTCATTGTGGAGAAAGGAATCGACTCAGAGGTATACAAGACTGCTCGAGCCTTGAGGATTGTCCGCTTTACCAAGATCCTAAGTCTTCTGAGGCTGTTAAGGCTGTCCCGATTAATACGTTACATTCACCAATGGGAAGAGGTAAGAACTGACCCGTCTCTGTCTAAATATTGCATTAATCATATAACTCCTAGCAACAGAGGAAGAAACACCCAATCTAGTCCATGATAAATGGGCACTAGTTTTCCTCCAATATGCTGATGTTGGCTTGTGTTCAAACTAACAAGCTGCCTCTCTGTCTCCTCCGCCCGGAGGCTCAATATTAATGTTCTCACCTGCCACCTGGTGAGAACTGTATAATGTCAGCAGGATGTTTGAGCTTTAACAAACTTTGCATTCTAATTACTGTTATTGTCACATAACCCCCCCCCACACACACACACTCACACACACACACACACACACACACACACCACCACCCCTCTGTCACCCTGTCTGACCTGGAAGTCCCACAGGCGGCATCAGGCAGGCTAATAAGGAGCCTATTATCCAGGCAAACATAGTTAATCAATTAAGACGCAGGAAGAGCAGGTGGGGTGGAGGGTGGAGATAATGGGGAGCATTAGGAGGTTGTTGAATGTGATTATATATGTCTTTAATTGTCTATTTAAAGGAATTCCTCAGAGGCATGACAGGCAAAGTGGAGATGGGTGCTGTTGCTCAGTAGAAAACCTGTCTGTGATGGGGACTGAGCTGAAAAAATAGTCTTTTCCTTTCCAGTCACCCAGCTTTATTTACTCCATGAGGAATACACTTTGTCGGGACCCTGCTCCAGCTTCTCTCAGTCTCCTTCCTCAACTCAAGGAACCTGAGAGACAAGAGGTCCAGCGATGTCATGAGATCACTCGACTTTTCGTTTATGCCAGTATTGGCAGCCTGGCGTTGGCATTTTGCAGTGGTGAGCAGTGCAGTGGGGCTTGGCTGCTCACTTGACCTTTGGATAATTGGATTTCTGAAGATATGATGTGATACACACTACACACACACACACACACACACACACACACACACACACACACACACTCAGACACGCACACAGTGGTGCATGATGGGAAGTGATACTTGGCATGCATGGAGGATGAGAGCTAAGATGTGATGTAGAGTGAGACAATGACAGCCAATGAGCTGTTTAAACGCCTTACGATACCCTCAGTCACTTCTGGATGAACAGGTATTCAGGCTCAAAAATGTTTCTAAATCTAGTTGTAAGTCTCCTGGAGCTGTCCATGGTGCTGAACACCTCCATCAGCCAGCACAAAACTTCCCCTTCAGAGATGAATAATTCTTACTAGTTTTTATTTTTTATTGTCTATCACCTTGGTGTCTGATATAAGTTTAGTTTTATGAAGGCATAGGGGGTTGTAATTGTATTTTAATTTTGAATAACTTTAACTTTTATTAGGATTTTCACTCAATTACTATGACATAGAGACTTGAAGCTCAATAAGTTGGGATGAAAGCATAGATGACATTGAATATCATTTATAAAACTATTATCTGAGGTCTGTGTTGTGCAAAAACATTTAATTGTGTTGAATGAATGAACCATGAATCCGAAACATTTACAGAAAGTGAATTTACCTGCAGTTCTATTTTTTGTTTTGTGTTTCATTCCTAAATTTATTCTTAACTGTATCACCAAAAACACCCTTTCCCTGGCATTTTTAGACTGAATTTTACAGTTTCTTTGAACTTCAGAAAAATACACAGTTTATGAATGATACAAAGTGACAGTGAAAACTCGTTAAGTATTAAAGCAGCATTTAGAAATATCAGCACATGTGATTCATGTCCAGAACTATTCTTCACTCCCACTACACAGTATCACTTCTCTCTCTTGGCTGCACTGACCCATCTCTCATTCTTTCATAGCCGACTTTATCATCTGTTTGTCAAATGAAAACCTCTGTAATTTATACAGTGTGTATTGATAACTGTGTGATGTAGCCGCATTCAAGTAGGTTGTTGAAGTGACTCAGGTAATCGATGTTTGGCCTTTGTGACTGTCCAGTGACTGACAATGACTGATGTGTGAGACGACATAGACTCAGTTGTTAAGGATCATGATGTTCCCTGTCCATCACTCTGTGTGTTTAAGAGTGTCTATGTGTGTTTGCCTCCACATGTGTTGGCATGTCTGTCTGTGTTGTTAGTTGTAACGTGGTGCCTGCAGGCTTGCGTGAGTATTTTGTGTGTGACTGGACTCTGTATGCGTGCTGGAGCTCTGATTGATGTCATGTATCTCTGCGTAACAAGTGTCCTGCCTTCTCCTGCTGTGTTTGATGCAGGAATGACAGGAACTTGTCTCCCCTGCTCATTTATCACACTTGGTATAGTCCAAAGGAGAATGTGGCTCTGAGTGGGTAGCCAATCTTGTCTCTGCCATATGTATCAGTCTGAAGTGTTTGTCAAAATTATAAAAGCTCTATTGAGTGAGATACCATCTGAAAGTAAAACCACATTGTCTCATTTTCTCCACACCTATCAGTGCAATTCATCCCTCCTCTCAATGGTGTTTTTTTTTTTTTTGTCTCACATCAGATCTTCCACATGACCTATGACCTAGCCAGCGCAGTGATGCGGATCTTCAACCTGATTGGTATGATGCTGCTGCTGTGTCACTGGGATGGCTGCCTACAGTTCCTGGTCCCAATGCTGCAGGATTTCCCCTCAGACTGTTGGGTGTCCCTCAACAAGATGGAGGTATGTGCCATAGAGACGTGTCTGTGCATACCAAGCTCATATGTCATTGTGGGTGAATTTGCATCTTTTTTTTTTTCTCTCCAAGTTGATTGAGGAAAGGCTCATTGTGGTCATAATCTGTTGATCGAAGTGTCTCACAGTCATCAGAAATATTGATTGATTGCAAATCAATAGTTTGTGCTTATAAAAAGCAGGCTTTTGTTTTGTTTCTAAAATAGGAGGCCTTTGTTTTGACTTCAGAGACTAAAAATATAGCACACTGCTCAGTGTGGTTCTATTTATTCACTAATCATTAAAAAATAAATAAACAATTGTCAGATATTAAAATGATATGTGAAATGGGACTCCCATATCTGGTATCTTGAGAACAGATGCTCAAAGGCTGAATAAATAACATTACAAATATACATCTAGTAATACATCTGGATTTGGAAAACATATGTATTTCTGATATCTTTTGCAACCCTTAAGGTATGTAAAACTAACAAAATCTTAACCTACAAATAAGGACTACTCTAAACCAAACCAAATCATATGTTTAATCTAACTGAAGACAGCCTTAAATTACAAAATGAAACATTTCATCAGACATTTGTTGCATCAGTCTAAACAGAGCTGTTATATAGTATCTATCTGTGGCTAGGTTCTGAAATTAAATACTTTGTGACACAGATGAAATTACATAAACACTATGAGTGTTGAAAAATGCATAGATTTGTTTGGTATCATTTGACACAAATATCAGCTTTCTCTGCATGCAGCACTCGTAAATGGCTTTTTTCTTATGTAAATAGACAACTTCAACAAACTTCATTTATTATGTTTTCGTAACTGCTTTGAGTGTAAAAAAAATTGCAAACGAGATGAAAAATAATGATCGAGATTTGTACTATAATTTGTTCAAATGACAATAAGTGCTGAAAAAAGTATCTTCTAGGAACCATGCGGACATGTTATTTGTATCTGACATTTTTTTTTTTAACATTACCAAGCTCTAACATAATCAGGCAATTGTGCCTCTAGGTCACACTCTGAAGATAAACACTGCCATAAACAGAGTTTTTTTTTTAAAGTGACAGTTATGATAAATAGAGTTCTTGCTCAGAAAGGTTACAGGTATGTTATGCACATAAACTAATTTGGATCAGTATTATAGACAGTGAAAACTGAGCACTGCACCAGTCTCTGAATCATTATTAGACTTTATAAGTGATGTCAGTAGCAATTATACTATTACTGATTCAGGTTGCTATTTCTTTTGAACACATCAAGAAAATTACCCGCATTATTTCTTGCTACTGTAGTGTTCAGCTGCTACATCAGACATAGAGAACAGTTTTCGGATACTAATGAAGATGCTGTGAAAAGAAATCAGAGAGACTGGAGCACACCTCTAGATCCTTCCATGCCTCCTCTTTAACATGGTGGGGTGATGACAGGAGAGATAAAAGGGGAAAACAGAGGGACGGGAGGGGGAATATGGCTCGGCAGCTGGGTTCTTTGTTGCCATGTCTCTCTCAGAGAGATAAAAGCTGGTTGTTTATAGGTCTGTCTGTCTCACATTTTACTGAGTGAGGGGACACCACACTAACCCAGACAGGAGGCACACATCCAAATGAGGTTTTAAACAGATTGGGTCCTGCTGCTCGCCAGGCTCAAGGCCTGCCATGAGTACTTATAAATTACCGGTACATAGTTTTTCCTACATCTACATGACAGCAATCCCTCTTTTTTTTTTTTTTTATTGCTGTACACAAGTACTTAATGTTGATGGTTCAGGTTAATGTGATAATGAGAGTAAATGGTTTTTTTTTTTGTGTGTGTGTTGATGCAAGTCAAGAAATTATTAATTTTAATACATCAAATTGAGTATTTTGCAGTTGACTCCCTCTATTGTGTTACTCAGGACCTCAGGATCACATAGTTCATAGTTTAGGAGTAAAAATGTGGTTTAAGGAATTAAAATGAACTGGTGACATGAGAAAAATACAGATTTGAATTCGACATTTGCCATTCATTTCACTACACCACGACGTAAGTTCCGAGAGTTGTTTCATATTGCTCAGCTAACGTTGATGTACTGCATATCACAACACTTCAACAACTAGAATGTAGACTTGAATCACAACAGATGAGTCCACTCTCCATGAAACTCTGATCCTCAGCATCTACAAACATTTGATTTTGTATTCCCTGCCTTTAAAAAGTGTAATTATTTATTGAATAGTTATCGCAATTTCGTTAGATATTCAGATGACCTTTAAGCATACACGTTAGAGATAGCGTGGTAGTAAGAAAGCTCATTCTCAAAATTTTTAGGTTAATTTGCTATTTCAACAATCCATTCATGTCCATATTTTGCCCATCTCTCAATTACTTTTCACTACAGAACTATTTTGATTTACATAAGCTCAGCTCCTTGACTCATTAATGGGATCTACTTAAGGTCAGGTTACCATATGTAATGGTGGTAATTGGTGGTTTTCCCCTTAAAATTGCACTATAAATCATCATCATTTATTTTTACTAAAGCACCTTTACAAGTACCTCTTGCAACTGTATAAGTGCCCACTTGGGTCCATACAACCTTGGTTGAGACCTGCATGACACATAGGAGGACATCCTTGAGTTGAAGCCGGTGCAGTTTGAAGTCCAGGATGATGAAGTTTAGGGCTGACACACCACTGACTCCTCTATTGCTCTCTCCCACTGTATAATCAAAGACAGCTCATCTCCAGAGAGCCGTCAGCTTCAAGCTAAAAGGATGTTCTGGCATGGTACAGGCTGCCACAGCCACCTGAGACCACCCCCCTATTGAGTAGCTGACAACTTGTAACATTAGCCATTGTGCTGCAGCCAGGCTATCCATCAAACTTCGCACCCTACAGTGGCCCTGGTAGTGTGGGGCCCACAGGCAGAACCCATGGAGGGCGTTGAGAACACTCTGTAACTCTGAATGACATCCACCAAACAGTAATTGGATACAGAGCTCGTAATACCCCAGGGAAAACAGGTTGTTTTAGCAGTACACCAAAAAAAGTATGCTTTCCTCCACTGTTTTTTTTTTCCTTCCATTTAACATTAGCTCTATGCAGCTGCAAAGTTTATGGCCATGCAAAGGTGCACTGTGGTGGGAGAGCCTTGCTGTGTCGGTGGAGAACAAAGTCGACTGGGTAATAACAGCGACAGCAGCGCTAACTGACAGAGTGTATATTTTCCACTCTGTAATTACAACTGAGTGTGTATCAATGCCTTACTGTACACACATGACACAGACATCACTTACCTACTATCCCATGCTGATAATAGTAGGAGGGGGCTACACACTAGAGTGGTCTGCACGCTTGGAGAAGATAAGCCGGTAATCGCTATATGCGGTGTTAAATCTTTTTATTTACTCACCTAGTTTGACAAAACAGTATTAGGGCTTCACTGCTGGACATAGTAAATTTGATTTGAACTACTCAGCAGGCTTGTAACAGCATATAAGCATGAAAAGTGAAAGGTAGTGTCCAGATCCTGTTAATGGACAAGAAATTAGATGGTGTTTGTTTCCTGGGTGAGGAGAAAAAAGGGTATGTGATTATATCGGTCCCTGAGGAGCTCGTGTGTTTTCCTTACAGGATTTTGCTACAATGGGATGTACTAATACTGTACTAATACTGTACTTATACTGCGTTAGTCATCAGAAAAAATATTATTTGTGATAATTAAACATTACTTTATGTGGAAAACAGGCCTCATATCAAACTTAGTAGCTGCTGAAACCATAGACCTGGAGGTTAGTGTTGAGGGATTGTAGGTTAACGTCACAGTAGGCTCAAGTCACCCACTGAGTGGCTGAAAGACTACTTAATGAGCAGCAGTATTGAGCTTGAATGCCACAAAACTGAAAAAAAAAAAAAAAAAAAAAACAACTAAAATGGAAAAGAGCCAGTGTGTGATTACATGGAAACTTCTGCTTAGTGCATTATGAAACTAGAATTACTCTCACATCTTTATCTTCTAATACTTTGTACAAATGCTATTTTAATACATACACTCTTTATAGCAGCTGCATCTAACTCACTTCTTTTGACTGGAGCATAAATAAAAAGTGTATTATCAAAGGTTACGTGTTTTTGTATTACTCACACAGTTTATTTAATGTGGGAAAAACAAGTATGACCAAGTGCCAAGGCTTTTGTATGCCTTCAGGCCTAACAATGCATTTCCTCAATGTTAAAATGAGTTACATAACCTATAAATGTCAGGGAAACTGATTCCAGTTCACATGTCTATTTTCATGGATGGATGACTGGTTCTTTCTGTCCAATGAAAAGCTATAACCTATTTGCTTAGTTAAATCCAGGTGGGGACTTTTTTTTTTTGGTCAATTCTGATGATGTAAAATGATGTTAATTGCTACTGTCTTTCTGAAAGACATGAAAAAAGCTTAGAAATAGTATTATGAGCACCACCCCATGCTTCTCTATAGTGGCTGCAGAAGTCCCCTGTTCTGAGTTTTTACATAAGGGAATATTACCTCGGTCCGTACTCAAGCATAATGTAGGTGACAGTAAAGCAACCTTAATTCTGTATTAAACTTTAAAATAGTAAAGTTTTAATTATGGGATATATCCAAGGATCTTTATCTTTTATCACTGAGCCTATATTAAAACAGCAATACAAACCTTTCATATAGACAGAAGACATTTCTCCACGAGACTTTGAAAACAAAACATAAACTCATATTTAAAGTCATTCAGAAATACTGTTATTCACTTTCTTGTATGTAGTTAAATTAAAGGAATCAATACCACTCTTAGTATGTCTGATAAATGAGGAAGCTGGGCCAAGCAGTCATTAGCATCACTTTAAGACAAGAAGCGGCAGGAAATATTTAACCTGTGAAAGTCTTCCATTAGTCTAATGTCAGAATAATCAAATATGTGTTTCCCAAAATGTCAAACTACTGGTTCAAGACAACAAAACATTATGTTTAAATGAATGTCAACAGTAATATGTATCCATAGCAGATTTAGATTAATTAACCAAAATGCACACGACTCCTGTTATCCATCACATTAATCATGTTAATGGCTAGAAAAGTTAAGGTGAAGTGTCCTGATTGTTTATTATTACACAGCCCAAGTAAATAAGCATATTTCACTGCACGCTTGCCAGAAGCAGATAGTAAGAATGGAAGAAAAGGACAGGAAACCATAGAGAGAGCTGGCTCTACCTTAAACTCAGATAAGCCATTGTTAACTGAACCGGTGTTTCAGTGGCAGGGTTCGGCCAGAGGCTTTGTGACATGTATGTCGATTATCTTCTGATATTTGTCGGGCTTATCGGCCTTTGAGTACACACAGAGATTGGTCATTCTTTCAGTGCGTTATAACTCTATTTTCCATTATCTTCTTCACTCTGCCTCTGTTCTGAGCAGAGTTGCAATCTTTACTCATCAGTGCAGAGTAGAGTCAACCTGTGAAACTGTAATGGGACAAAAGAGTTTTTCTGCTTCAAGTTCAGAGCCATCCCAAGCAAATTTCTGGTGCATTTTCACCTTTGGGTGTATGACATAAATGATCCAAGATACTGTAAGTCAGTTCCATCCTTCTCACTCAGTTCATGTATGCGTGCATGTATGCATAGTGACGTTAGAGTACCATATAGAGAAAAGCCATTTGAAGAAACTGGAAGATACATTTTAAAGCTCCTGCATTATCAACAAACTTCAAACGGACTATCTGCACCTAATGGAGACAGTGATTACCAACAAAGCAAAGGATAGTTCCCAAACTGAAATCTCCTGGGGGGGCTGTTGAGACTCATAAGTCTATGGAGTCTCTCTCTTGCTCTCCGTTGCCTGTGCTATTTCAGAATCAAAGTGCTCATCGTTCATCTATTATTCAATCTGTTTCACTCCACTGTTTCTCTTTCTGTCTTCACATACACCATTTAGCCTCAGCCCACTTGGTGGAGCTATATTTATTTTTGGAGTCTTTATTTTCTACTGCTCATGACTGAGAAGATCTCCTTATGCTGTGGCCCTTTAACATCCCCTCAGTGATAACAGCTGTACAGAAGGCATCCTCTTCACTAGTGGAAGGCTGCAGCCATCACCAATTTCATCATCAATTTCATCATCAAATATGGAGTCAATCTGAAAGTTATTTCCTTTAAATTTGGTTAAATTGTCATGATTTCAGCATTAAAGATTGCTTACCAAATACATTTTGATGCAGACCAGGCATAGATTCATAATAATGATAATAATCCCTGTCCACAAACTGTCCACTGGAGTATTAACCTGCACAGTCACTGTCCTTTGTATCTTTCTCATATTTTGCGTTCGATACGTTGTTGGAAGTGGACCTTTGGCGGTGAGTGTGTACCCCACCTAATAACAGCAGTGGACACAGTGTGTGGGTGAAACAATATAAAACTGTAGTGGCTCAGGTTACATGGCATTCTCCTCTTTCAACTCTCTTTTAGACCTGGCATTAATACACTTTTATCGTGTGCCAGTCCTAAATGGACGACTCTTTGAAAAGCATCTTAAGTGTTCACTAATGACTGGTTCTCGCTTCATCTCTCTATATCTCTGTGTGTTAGTGTTGTGTTTTCTTTACCGTCTCTCACTACATGAGTTGATGCTGCGAATCAAAAAAAGTCAATATGACAACTTTGACCATTTGATTGGTTTTATTGGTTCCTTATTGCCTCCTCTGTGACATGGACTTCAGTGATAATTGAGTCTTGAAGTGCTTAAAGTATAATTAGGAATATATTTATTATAGGATTATGGGAAATGAAGATATTGTATTTCCTCACAGAAGAAAATTAAGCATAATTTAGATGCACTCAGGCAGCAAGTATGAGACACTTATATACATAATATACAAACACATTAATACATCTTTGTGAGAAATTGACAGGACATCCTGACTTTTACACTGAAGACATCAGCTTTAATCCATACAAGGTCACAATGCTGTTCACACTGCTATAACATATCAGTATATATGTCTGAAACGCACTCTGAATGTGTCCAGACTGACTGAATCATAATGTGTCCTGAGTGTGTTCATACCATACATTAGCCTGTCCAGAGTTACAGAAACCTTTTAGACCACCTACCACACAGACTTGTTGGTTATAGCAGACAGGATGATGTGTGTGCTTGTATTCACCCAGAACATTCCCACAGTGTTGTGAAAACCTGTAGCTATTAAGAAAATAGAACATAACCGATGTGAAATAATCTAATAATAATTCACAACAGGTTTTTGCTTCTTATTCACTCTGATGTTTCTTGGCCATCAGTGATCAAGAGGAAAGGAATTAATGAGACGAATACTTATTTTGTTTCTAAACAAGTCAGAAATATTGGATATGTTACAAAAACCTTTCACTGAAATGCTGTATATAATCAGTGATTAATGTGTTTTGCTCAATAAATGGCATAAACAATCATATTGACAACAGAGTAGATTAATACGATCTATTTATAACTCTGTAATGAAATTCAATATTTTATCCGCAAATTTGATTGCTGGCAAAAACATTACATGTGCAATATTTCAACACAGTCTCTTTTAAAGCAATTCAAGCTTTTTGCTCACTTTTTATCTGTGAGCGTTGTGAGAAAATCCCTGTAGGTTCTTTATCCAGGTGGCTGGATGCTCAGAAATAAATCATGTTCAGCAACTGGTTTCCAGATGACAACTCAGCAAGTTGAGTGTGGTTTACTGGTGGTTTTCTTTTCAGCATGAATGACATGACTTTAAAGCTTCAGGAAAAGTGACTGTGTCTAATTGAGAACAGAGCTCATTGAGGATCATCACTAAGAGGAGAAAGTTTGAGTTAAGCCTCAATTGTAAATGTCCAGTTAAATTTACAAAAACAATACCAGTGGAAATGCTGATGCAGGGAGGTCTTGCATTATGAATTATTTTAAGGTAAGATAATGAAGCATATCACACTGTTGTCCATAAAACTGGAATTAATCTGTTTTCACAAATTGCTCTTTTTATACACATCTATTATCACCTCTAACCTGGTGTAATGATTACACACTGAGTCCCAGTTACACTTCATCTATAAAGACTAAATCACATTGTCACAATGATTTCACGAGAACAGGTAAAAAATATTTTATTCAACTATGGGCAACAGTGTATGATGGGGCTTTCTATTAATTATATATGATAATGCAAATTGCCATGCCTCCCTCTCTTGTATAATTGTTTACGCATCCATTTGCAGGGTCTTAGCAGAGACCCTGAGAACAAAAAGGCAATTCCCCATCATGTTAATCACTAAATTTGACAACTTAAGAGTGTGTTTAAGGTAAGTGTTAGGATTATTTCCAGGAAATAAGTGTAATTTCATGTAATGCTCCCTTAGGTAATTGAATCACAGTGTTTATTAGGTTGGGACAACAAAAGATTTTCAGGCAATTGTTTTTTTCTTTTTCTTTTTTTTACCATGAACATCACTAACAGACGAAACAGTTCAATAACACTATTTAGTTCACTCACTATTTTTGCTTTGTTATGCATTGGTAAGACTCTCAGTGGTCCTTTTTGGCTTTAGACTTTATTAGTATTAGCAATCTGTTCACCATTCAGTGCTAATGAAAGAAAAGAAGAAAGGAAGTCTGTTGCACAAAAGTACCAGATCAATTGAGCTTGTTCTGATTGTTCAACCCCCTCTTTTGTGAACAGCAGAGTTGTGGAACAAAGCCACGGGTCGCTGTTTACTTCACAGTTAAAAAGTACATCTACACTGAGCACTGATTCAGACACATCAGATGTTTGTTGTAATAAGCGGCTTGATGTTTTAGTATGTTATGATCTGAAGTTTATGATCTGAAGTCTCACCATAAGGAGCCTGGTGGCCGGTGCCTGCTGTCGCTGCCTGTAGTAGACTCCTATTCATACAGTACTGAAAGGGCATATTTAACGACCTCTCATTATCATTTCTCTCAGAGGAAATAATTTCCAACCCGTCTCTACTTTTCTGATTAGGCCTCAAAGGATTCCCCTGATGTCTTTTCCGTTTCCTTCTGCTTACTTTGTAATGCAACTCAGTCCCCCCCGAGTTCTCATTTGTATAAGTGCTATTCATGACCCTGTTGTCCCCAAAGCATATCTCCTGGTTCGTTATTATATCCTAGCACTCTCATCCAAAACACGTTCTATAATGTCTTGAAGTCTCACTGTGTTTGTTTATCTCCCTTCTTCTTCTTCCACAGAATGATACCTGGTCAGAGCTGTACTCCTTTGCTGTGTTTAAGGCAATGAGTCACATGCTGTGCATCGGTTATGGCCGCCAGGCCCCAGAGAGTCTATCTGATATCTGGCTCACCATGCTCAGTATGATTGTAGGAGCTACTTGCTATGCTGTTTTTATTGGCCACGCAACAGCTCTTATCCAGTCCCTAGACTCCTCCAGACGGCAGTATCAGGAAAAGGTGAGTTTAATTAAAATAACTTTGTCCCATGTTTCCACATTTTTGTTTCTTATTCCCTCTTAAGTATCTTACTGTCTGCTAGTATCACACATATTCAGTAGCTTGTCTCAGGTTTTATTCAATGAACAGGATATGATATGAAATTTTCTACTCCAGGGCTCTAATTTTTGGTTGTTGTTGTTTTTTTTTTTTTTTTTTTTTTGCTTTGTTTTGTCGCAGTATTTTACAATTACACATTTGGCTGATGTATTTTAACAGGTTTTTGGGAAATAATTTAAAAAATGGTGACAGTGAATTAGTTCGTACCAACTAATTCACTGTGAGTCAATTAGAATGAAAAGGTTTTTCAATTAATCCTGTAAGCCCAGCAACACAATGGTACAGATAATTAATTTATGCATCTGTTTGTTTAACCTCACTGCTAATTTACGTTATTATATATTTGCTGTTCAATAAATAATTCTTCAGGCTGCGGCCTCATTTAATTATTATACAATACAGGATTTACAAACAATTGCTACAGATTAAAAAAACAAAACAAAAAACGTCTGATATATTGTGGTACAACAGCACAGTGCAGCCCACATCACACTAAAACACTTCCAGTCAGATCCTGTTTAAGCCTTCCATTTAGACTGACACTGGATAGTATTTTTTCTGCAAATATCAGACATCTCCTGAAACAGGGATGGAAATCAGAATAGTGCTGAAGAGTGCTGCAGCAGTGGCCTGTAGTGGTAGCAGTGCAGCCTCTCTGTTTCCAAGCAGAGTCTCGCCGGCTGGGGAGCAGGGGGAGTGTCGCTGGCTTTCAGCAGCCAATCGGAGGCTGCGGGTGTGTTCGGCCAGGTAGAGCCACGTCGCCAGGGGCCGTCCGTATGAGGAGGAGGCTGATGTGGGAAAGAGAGGGAGGGAACAAGACGAAGAGTGTGTGTGGTTGTGTGTGTGATATGATGTCCCTTCGGGCAGCGGTAGAATTGATGAGGCAGCAGACCTGTGTGTCCTGCCAATGTCATCCTGAAGGTGACGTAAGCAACTATGGCTGCCTCCCTCACCGGCTCTCTCCTCGCCGGCGTTTTTCACTCTATATCATCTCATCTGTGTCTTTAACCACCCCCACTTTACCATCCCCTCCTTTATCAACTCTGCTATTAAAGGTCTTTACCTGATTCTTACCTCTCTGCTTTGTCTTCCATCTTCCTTTTACCTTTATCTCGGCTCTGTCCTCCCATTCTTGTCTAAATTTCTCTTTTTTCCAATCCCTGTATCCTCTCTGGTGATGGTGTCCTTGAGAGGTGCAGTGCAACTGCTAACTGGCTGCTACAGGGAGCAAAGTGAGGGGGAGGGGAAACCTGTGGGAGATGGAAAGGCCTTGTTGTCGACACAAGTCCTGGTGCACTGAAAGATATTTGAAGACCGTCTATTTGACAGAGCTTAAAGTAGTATTACCTTCTTTGTGTCTGGCTAGTATAGTGAGGAAGTGCCTCTAGGTTTTTCTAATCCATGTGGCTGACTGCTTGAGTATAAACGATGTCCAATAAATGGTTCAGAGACAACAAATTAGAAAGTGGAGTGTTGTTTGCTGGTGCTTTTCCTTTTATTGTGTGTAAAAGACTTGAACAAACTTACTTTGTTATCCAAGAGTCTCACTGATTGATGAAAGTTTCAGTTTCTACATCAATATTAACTCATAAAGACCCAAACAACCACTGGTGATTAAAATCCCCACCCAATATAAAATGTTTAATAACTTCTGATCCATTAAACCTATCAATCCATATAAATAATTGGTGTAAATTGCAATTTGTCATCTTTTCGTGGTCATCAGATATGAGCCAATGGGATGTTCAGAGGCTCCCTAGTGAACATGGAAAAACCATCATCTTCTACAACATTAATTCACCAGTAAAATCCATAGAGTTGGATTAGTGACAGTGGATGGAGACATTTGGCTTATATTTAGTTAATGATAAATATTCTTGAAAACATCACATTTTCTTAATTTTTCTTTGTTTCTGATGTTACAACAATTAACTATAATCTGAGCTTTTGGATTGGATTGGATTCAATTTATTGTTATTGCACATATTTCAGAGCAATGAAATGGCCTTCCAGTTAAAACTGATCCTGATACAGATACAGTTATACTGACGAGTCACAAGGAACTGCTCATCATTCAACATCTACATGATTATTGAATTAAATATGGGAAAATACCTGATTTTTGTTAAAGAAATGCCTAATACATAGGATAATATTATAATAAATAATGATAAATCACTTACGAAAGATTAAATACAGAGAAAAAAATGATTTGGGAACTGCTGGAAAAGTAATGGGTTAAATATCAGGTTAAATTTGCACATGAAACAATCTGAATACTAGCACACAATGTAGGTTTTATAAGCTGTAAGTCAGTATAGCATTTGGTATTTTAGGAATAAGTGGAAAAGCGTCAGACTTCAGCTGTCACATCAGAATTTCTTCATGCTGTGCATTCACTTATATTCAGACAGGCCCTTTTCTAATACATCCTTGCCCTCTCCGTGAATGTATTTTTTCCCGGCTGAGGGCAGAAAAGCACATCCCCCAAAACCTTTTTCTGACCAGTTGTCAGATTTCAAACATTTCTTCTTTTTCCCTTGCTGCTCTCTCCTTGAGGATTAGTATTTGAGCTGAAGTCGTGTAAAATGTATTAAAAACAGAGCAGAAAGTGCCAGTTGTGCCAGTGAGGCTGATGCTGACACTGCTGGCGAAATTTGCCACGCCTCCGGACAGGACTGTGAGTGACATTTTTATCATTTGGAGAATGTTAGCAAACAAGTCTTCCGGCAGTCTGTCATAGGCCCACGGTAGCTCAAACTAGTATTGTGTGAAGGTTTCCATTTCAATAGTGTCTCAGGCAGTATCCACACAGGTTAAATTTAGAAAAAAAAATGTTTTATGGTGTTGATGCAGAGGACTATGAATGATTTATACATTTATCTTCTTATATACAGTACTGCACACTCAGATATAAATAAGGAACAGGTCGATTCACAATATAACATAAATGTAGGATGTACTCTCAAATATTCTCTGCACCTTTAATTCTTAGATAAATACAATACAAATTGATTAAATTAAAACCGATACAAGGAAAAACACTGAAAAAGAAAAGAAAAACATTTCAAAAAGGAGTGGGATGAAGTTTAACTTATATCCTCCTGAGACCCAGCAATGCATTTATGTCGTTTGGACGGGACAAACATTTTACAGTTTTACTTAAAAAATGCTGTCCATCACAAATGACATTGCATTAAAAATAAAATAATAATAATAAATTGAAAAATGTATCTGAAAAGACAATTGTTTAATGTAAAAAAAAATGAACGTCCTGTTTGTTAATTCAACTGCAGGAATTTTTACAGTCCAATACAGTCTGTTATAGTAGTTTGTGATTTTATAGTTTTATTTTTCACAACTGTAGCTCATCTGAGTGTGGATTTTGAGTTCAGTCTAATATCTGAAAAGTTATCAGGCTCTCCAATGTCCAGAGGAGGCAGATTAACCTCGAATGTAGAATACGCTGATTACTTGGAGCTTTTTTTTTTAATTAGTGCTTGATTAAACTAAACAAGTGATGCAGAATTAGAAATGCTGGTTGTGAGGAAAGTGAGGAAAAGGATGCAGTGGTAAGTTTGTTGTTCTGTATAACTTTGTAGTTTTAGTCTCCGAGCCACCGTAAAACCTTAAATAACACAAAATACACATACGATATTTGACTGCACCATCTTCAGTTTTCATTACAGGAAACATTCATCTGTTTTGCCACATAATGTTTACATAGGGCCACGGTGTTTCATAATATGTTTTTTCCATTCGTAGTTTCCTTCATTTTTTGATTATTAATGATGCGAATCGAACCACCACATCAAGTCTTCCTCACATCCTAAGATAGATACACGGACGGACAGACAGACAGACAGAGAGACAGACAGACAGACAGACAGACAGACAGACAGACAGACAGACAGACAGACAGATAGATAGATAGATAGATAGA
>JAPSES010000030.1:1018775-1045214 GCA_029822895.1 Maxillicosta whitleyi | reverse complement strand
ACTTACTGCAGTTAGACTGAAATAACCTGTTCCAGCTCCAACATTATGAACCACTGCAGTACTGACCCATGGAAGGAACTATTGGTGCAGTTAAATCCACTGAATGTCTCCTAAACTCCTAAACTTTTTTATTATGTGTGACTTTTTTTTAACCGAGCAGTGTATATTACTTTACAAAAACCCTGCAATAACATTTCAAATATCGCAGACTGGTAGTTTGTTTTATTTTAATACTCATCCCTTATTGTAGACATTTTACTTTTCACAGATACACCTACTGCATCAATCATAAGCTCTTAATGGCCTCACAGGGGTTTGCATTGAATCAGCTCCCCCTTTGTGAAGCTGCAGACTAATCTCAGTCAGCGCGACACAGAGCAGACAGCAGTCTGAGCTCTTTGGCATGATGCAGCTCTAGACAGGATACAAGATTGTTTCCTACCTTCTCCCCCCTCTACTTCTCCTCCTCCCCTTAGTACTGCTGCCACCATCAACAACACTTATCTGTCTTCCTTTAGCCAGGCGGCTTGTCACTGATCGCTTCAATTACCCTGACCAGGCTGACTCTGCAAAGACGGTGGCTGCAGAGATTCCTACAACAGTCACTACAAGTGTGTATTTAGTTGTGCTAAATGATGTGATGATCATGACTCTGGTTGAAAGTGTGTCTGATGCACTGTACGTACCAGCTCTTATCAGCTATTCTCCTTTGTCGTCACTCCCTTTGACTGAATTATAGGATTTTCAGTTTTTCCTCTGAAGTCTCATTTCATTTAATGAGACTTTGTACTGTGTGAGACCCCACAGTGTGTTGTTCCTCCCTCTGTACACATCTCTGAACTGAAGACAGAGAAGACAAGCTCTGACTTACCGCTATCTGATTTTCCTCTCTTTGGTGAATGTGCTTCATAATATAATGAGCCGATTTAGAAAGGAATGGACTGAATGAATTATACATCGACATAACCCTTTGGGATGAACTCGAATTAGAATTTCCAATGGAAAGAGGTTGTAGGATGAGGAGAGGAGGGGAGGAGAGGAGAGAAGGGGAGTAAGAAAAAACAATATAGCGAAAGTCACTAATATTTACTCCTCTTTCGTTTGCAAATTAATCCCATCCCATCACATGTCATATGCACCAGTAGATACAACAGGAGAACTTTTCTGTGGCGTTGTCCCATTTAAGTGCAAAGTGCAAAATGATGTAGAATCAAACTAATAAAGTAACCAGCCTATTTTGTTCTTTGTTAAAGCAGAAAGTGCAGATATTTGTGTTAAATTGTAGGAAGTGAAAATAAATATGTGACAGGAAAAATAAAAAAATAAGTATAGGGTGAGAAGTAAGAGTAGTTAAAGAAAGTGTATAAGTAGAAGTAAGTGTAGGGAAAGGAAAGGAAAGAATATCAGTTTAACAGCTCAGTTCAATTTAGCAGCACAACACTTGCAAAGGGACTGTATAAGACAAATATTCCAGAGTATTAAGAAAAAGTAGGAACGTGCAAGGCTTCAAAATGAAAGGAAAGAAAACAAAAAGAAGTTAAAACAAATCATTAATAAAAAGACAAACTATGTTAGTTCAGTAAAAAAGCTGAAAAGAGGAAAAACATAATGAGGTTCAAAGTGAAAGCTCTCCATATGTTTTACTCTGAATGACAAATCACATATGCAAACAGTTCTCAAAACAGCAGTTTCGATGACAGAATGTCAGTGGAGCATTTTGCTGGTGCATACACTATCATCAAAGTGACACAGAAAATGGACGTCATTTTCACTTTCAGTTTGGTGTTTGTCAGTCCCCTCGGGGTGCTGTGACGTACTGGCCAAATGTTTGTTTCCTCTGTGTCACTGGGGAGTTTCAGGTTGGCCTAGTGATGATCGATACAGCTCACTGTGACACAGCTCTCAAAGTCAAGTCATTAAATGCCACCATCTAAGTTGAATCAGATATGTTTTTGCTTCCTCATTCATCCCGACTAAGCAGATTCATAATCTGCGTGAACGAGTGTCATGTCTAACCACAGCTGCTCTGTCGCTGCGTCTCTGCGGGGTGCGTGAGGTTTCCCCTCGCTTGCAGACTATCCCACACCTCTGCTTTGTTCACAATCAGCACTTCTATTCTATGAAAGGCACACCAGCTGCGGTGTTAGCTCTGACACGTCGGGTAAAGAGTTGTGACACAGGGTCAGTTCTTGGGGCCATGTTCCATCTGCAGATGTCAGGAAGCAGATTCACTCATGCAGGTGAGATTGTGCATTGCATAAGTCCATCAGCGCTGTATCTGCCACAACTACCACAACTGCCACAACCCAGAAGACTTTTCCTCATATAGATGTTGAATAATTTAACTGCAGTACGTTTGGTTATGTGTTGTGGTGATGGTATCAGTCAGAAACGCACATTTCTTTCCTGGGCATAGTGACAATAGTTTTTCTTGCCAACTAGGACTGGGCGATAAAACGATGATGAAATATATAACGATATAACTTTTCCTTAATAGAAATATGAGACATGCTCGATACAATTTTGATAGAATGAATTCGTCCATGTTTTGACAGACATAAGAACAGCCAATCATAATTAGGTAGGGCTGAAGTGAACCAATCACACTAGAGCCACATCGAGTTAGATAAACATGCTAATGTTTGGGCTGCAGAGGCTGTTCCAATCCGGATAAAATGTGACCAAGAACTCGGACGACCAGGTGACTGAAAAGTAGGGTGTGGATGTTTTGGTTCAGGGCCTTCAATACAATACAGAGGTGAACCGCACAAATACATGTAGCCTGTGTGAAGAACTTAAACACTCACTGTTCCTTAAGTTTTCCCCCTTCTCTTGAAGGCTTTTACCTAGTGGTCAGACTTAGTTTAGCTGTAAATATATGTACCTTTTTTATTTATCTGAAAGAGTTTTATAATGTTCTTCAGCACATCATGTTCATGTCATTATCAACCTCTTACAGGAAATAAGTCATGTTAAAATCAAAAATAACCCTCTGATGTTTTCACAACTAACTTATGAGGAACGGAAAATTTAAGCTTGACAAAAATAGTGATTTGATTTATATCGTGATAAATATTGATTGACATGAAAAAATTATTGTGATATGATTTTTTCCCCTTATCGTTCAGGCTTATTGCCAATAGTGCAATGTGGCTTCACAGTCCACTCAGCAGTACGTCAGTGTAGTGTGACACAAGTGGGGAAACAATAAACGTATATGTTAACCTGTGTCATCTGTGACCATTTAAACATAAAAACAGTGTTTTGCAGAATTCAGAGTTATATATAAAGCTTTAACATATTAATATAAGATTAAGTAATTATTATTTATTTATTTATTATTATTAAGTAATATATTCGGAGTAATATGTTAAGCTTTTACAGGGTTTTAACTTCAAAACCTAACTCCAATGGATTTAGCTTTTTTCTCTTTTGTTTGTGGAATCAGCAAGTGTCCAAGATTCAAGAAATGTAGATGCATCAATGTAAGTAATTATGAAACATTATAGTTCAGTGTATTTTTTAGTATTTTAGGAATAGTAGGACAAGGAATAGCACAGGTAAAAACAAAAGGAAACACATGAAACAGCAGAAGGGCTAGTGTAAACTTAAAATGGATGAATAAAAACTATCATACATGAAATTGTGAATATAATTTCTGTTCCCAGTCTCTTCACATAGGAGCACCCACCCCCCTCTTCTTCTATAGTGTCTTGACTCCTCCACTTCACTCCATCATCACCTCTTGCCCATTCTGTTTTCACTACAAACTATGCTCAACTCACATTCAACTGTCTGTTGCTCAATTATAATGAGTTTGTCCCAAGCTCTAAACCAGACCTCTGATCTAAACTAACCTTTAGCTATTTTTTTTTTAAAATCTTGACTTTGGACTTGTTTTCTGTGATTCTCTACCAGACTACTTCTCCATACTCTAACTGTGACATGGAGCTGTGAAAGATAAGCCAGAAGGAATAATAATACCTACCAAAGTGTGGTTCACTTAAAAATGTGGTTATCTCTGTGCTTAAATCGTGATTTAATGTGTTCAGATAATGGGCAAAGGTCCAGGGATTGCT
Source organism: Maxillicosta whitleyi (assembly GCA_029822895.1). Lineage (NCBI taxonomy): Eukaryota > Metazoa > Chordata > Actinopteri > Perciformes > Neosebastidae > Maxillicosta > Maxillicosta whitleyi. The sequence continues at coordinate 1,041,135 of JAPSES010000030.1, read as the reverse complement.
GTCCATATAGTCCTCCAGTTTTAATCCATAAGGCCCAGTGTCCTAAAGTCAAATCATTAAGTGGCTATACTTTATTAAAATATCATCTTCAGTGAAATTAAAGTATTTTCCTACATTTAATCTAATTATCATGTAGATCAGAAGTGACCAACCCTGGTCTTCGAGAGCCGTTATCCTGCATGTTTTAGTTGTTTCCCTCTTCCGGCACACCTGACGGTCTTATCAGGCTTCTGCAGAGCTCCATGATAGGTTTATCATCTGAGTCACGTGTGTTGGAAGAGGGATACATCTAAAACATGCAAGTTAGTAGATCTCAAGAACCAGAGTTGGTGACCCCTGATGTAGATGTTTGTAAAAACTCTGAGGAAAGTTGATAGTTATTATATAAAAAAAGGAGAAAACTGAAAAGGTGACCTTCAGTTAAATCTATCATTAACTGAACATAAACCCAGTGTTTCCATCCACTGTCATTGATCCAACTCAAGGGTTTTACTGGTGAATCAATATTGTAGAAGATGACTGTGTTTCCACGAAAACTACCCTCTGAACATCCAAACGCATCATATGATGGCCATGAAAAGATGACAAATATATTTTACACAAATTATTGACATGGAGTAGTGGATCAACAGGGATTAAACAGTTTATATCAGTAGATGATTTTGGTAGATGATGAATATTTGGGTCTTTATGGATTAAAACAGTAAAACTGGACCAATTCTTGGCCTTTTTTACTCTGACAGAGACAACAAAGAAAAAAGAGACAGATGTAAAGAAATGTGGAATGACATATAACAATACACCAAGGATCAAACCAGGTAGAATTTGGTTCATGAGTTCCTCCTAATTTGTGTAAGTGTTGAAGTCTGACCTCAGGCCAACATAGTACACATCGTTTGCTGAGGACCAGACCAAAAATTGCCTGAAATAAGCAAGAACAGTGTATAAAGTTGGCAGAGCAGCATCAGAGAGCATGCCAAGCATTTGCTGATATCAGGTCTAGGAGATACTGACAGTAAAAAAAAATGCCAACAAATGTGAAATAAGATCCCCTTAGATAAACATATTTAATCTCTTAAATATTCCACAGTCTGCATGGTTACAGACTATACTGTATAGAGTGGCAACATTATCATGTAAAATATTAGAAGGAAGAATATAAATGAAAAAAGTGTAAAATGTGTAGTGCAGATGCTTTGTAATTTCTTTTGTGAAGCCTGGGAATTTACAAAAGTAAAGATCTCATTGTCTTGAGCTGTAAGAATCTAAAGGCGTCCTCTGTGTAAACATGTATTCAGTTATGTACAATGAGAGATTTTTGTTTGCTAAATGTGTATCTTGTTTGAATACGGAGCTCCAGAGTGTCTACGAAGTGTAAAACATCTCCATCTTTGACAATTATTGTGTGCTCTTAAGCGGCAGCAGTATGGGAGCAGGTGAACCTCAGGGTGTTACCCGTGGCCTGGTGACCAGTGGGACACACAGCTGCTGACATAATATTTGGGTTTTGGGTAGTACTACTACTCTGAAGCAAACCTGCTGAAGCTGCTTGTCAGAGGATGTCACCTGATGCCAGCTGACAGTTTTCATGGTGTATAAGTAGCATTTTTGGACTGATATGATAGAAGCAGGATGGACTCATGCCTGAAAGTTGTGAGTGCACGGCCTGTGCCAACCTGCTGAGCTGTCACCGTGCTGCTCAAAATTACGTTCCAGACAGTTTTATAGGATGTAGAGCTGTAGTCTTATGAAACTTTCAATCTGAGTTGAGCTGAAATGCACACAGTCTGACAGCAAAATACAAGGAGAACTCTTTTTCTCAACAGTTTGCTGTCTGTTGTGTTTACTGCCCCATCTATCACTGCCCTGTCTGAAGCATGGCCAAGAAGCATTTGTTTTCCCAGACGTTACTTTAGATGGATTTTGATTAGCATATCTCAACAATAAAAGCTGATTGTTTGTGTTGTTGCCATGTTGGATCCTTCACTTCCTATTGATTGGACATTGATTTACTTCAAGGCCGAATTGATCAGAGGGCGAGAGTGTTCATTTAAGTTGGCAGCTGAAGGGCATTTGTTCACTCAGTTTGCTGTGGTTGTTTGTTCTGTGTTTGTTGACTGAGATATTGAAAAAAGATCCTTCACCAACAACTGAAATATACAAATAGCCAAAGAGATCTGAATATTTGTGTCAACTTCAGCAAAGTATAACCCTTTATGCTCTAAAACGTGTTTAAACAATTGCATTTTTATTTTATTTTGCATTTAATTTGTTCTAACATTATTTCAACATATGAAAAGACCAAACACAAACAAAAAAAATCCACCCCATTCTGTCTATCAATACTTAACTCAAATACTTCTTTATTCCTTCCATTATTTACAGACAAAGGCAAAATAATTATTTTTATTACACCTCGACACAGGAGATATTAGAACATTTTTCAAGGAGAATTCTCACACTGCAGTGCTGAGTGAAAATGCAGTCATTTTTCTTTCACTGGTTTAAAGTTGTTTAGTAACTATCTGCCTCAGAGATAAATGAGATAAATCTTATATATTTTAATAAGATGAACTGATAAATAAATGACACAAGTGCAGGTTAGCTGATGTTTTCAATGAATATGTGTATATATGATAATGCATAATGTACATATATATGCTTATGTACATTTATACAATAGATTTATAAATCTTCTGCTAGAAAGAACCTGAAAAGCAACTGTATTGTAATGTACAGACAGTGTTTTGAAGTAGATCTAGTAGCTCTGAGACAAACATTTCTCATGAGTAAAATCCATTCTTTTATTAATTCTTAGAATTCCACATTTTCACCTAAGACTGCATCTTGGAAACTACAGCCAACCAGCATTTTTGACTTAATTTTTCTGGATTAGAGACTCAAACTTGGTAAAATTTCATTACTTTTAACTCTGGAGGCGTTTTAATAAACCATGATGATAGAAAACTGGCTGCTATGTGTGTTTTCAGTTCTTTTTAGGCAACAATGAGGTCCAGGGTTCAAAGCTTTAAGTCATACCAGGCTACACCAAGCACTCATTAGTTTGATCAACTAATTTAGGTTTGGTCTTTTCAACAGCTTTAATAATGAATTAAAATGCACCAATGCACAAGGCCCCTACTTGAAATTATGTATTCACTCCATCTTTAGTTAAAGCAGTATAATCAAATGCATGTGAATAACAGTGTTGTCTATAAATGTTAGTCGGAAATAAATATTTTCACTATATTAATGCAGCATTTTCTCTGACCTACTTGCTTCCTCCTTTTAGTACAAACAAGTGGAGCAGTATATGTCCTTCCACAAGCTGCCTGCCGACTTTCGACAGAAAATCCATGACTATTATGAGCATAGATACCAGGGCAAGATGTTTGATGAGGAAAGCATTCTGGGTGAACTCAGTGAGCCGCTCAGAGAGGTAAAAACACTTCTACACACTTCATTTTCACTATTTCACAATTTTCTTGCAGTACTTTGAAGATTTTACTTATTTTAACCTTCATCTAAAATACAAATCTTCAAATAGATATGAAGTTGTTAATGTTAATATTTACTGTTTTGGATGCAGAAAGAGCGTGGTTTCACTTTTCATACAAAGTTCCCTAAAGAATATTTTCTATTTTCAGGAAATTGTTAATTTCAATTGTCGCAAACTAGTGGCCTCTATGCCGCTGTTTGCCAATGCAGAGCCAAACTTTGTGACAGCCATGCTGACTAAGCTGCGTTTTGAGGTATTCCAACCGCATGACTACATTATAAGGGAGGGCACAATCGGGAAGAAAATGTATTTCATCCAACATGGAGTCTGCAGCGTCATCACCAAGGGAACCCTTGCAATGAAACTCTCTGATGGCTCATATTTTGGAGGTTTGACAAAATTTGCTCCGTCAAATTTTTAAAATGTTTTACAGCTAAAAATGCTTGTTTACTTTCTGTTGTCTAAGCTCATCTTTTTTTAACACCTCTCTTGATTTAGAGATCTGTTTATTGACGAGGGGTCGGCGTACTGCCAGCGTGCGAGCAGAAACGTACTGCAGACTCTATTCGCTGTCTGTTGACCACTTCAATGAGGTGCTGGAGGAATATCCCATGATGAGACGAGCCTTTGAGACGGTTGCTATTGACCGTCTCGACCGCATAGGTAAAAATAAAAAAAAACTCAAACTCTTAAAAGTGTATATTCAGCAGAGCTAATTCAAGGAGATTACAAAAGACACAAGGACAAGTCTCTCAAGGGTTGCAAATATTCAATCATGATCAGTTCCAACTGTAATTAACTTTTACACAAGTGGGATTAACAAGAATACTAATAGAGTATATTAAGATTCCTTCATAAGATTATAGTCTGATGATAGTCTCATAAAACAATGTACAATGTCTTTGTAAACTTACTTTTCATTAAAAAACACATTCTGAAATGAAATCCATGTACAAAATACTAAATATACTGTGTTCAGGAAATATTTTCAGAATATTAATGTTGAAATAGGCAGTAAAATGAGCTGCGCTCCTCTCTTACGCTGACACGGGACACTGTAACAGTAGATGAGAGTACAGGGTGACATCCATTTTCCTCGGGGCTGTTTCTGCTAGAGGATGTACTTAGTGTGAAGGGCATCATACGCTATATCTAACTCATTGTTCTTCCTTTTTTAAACCCCCCATTTCCATTCAATAATGCTTTGTTTTGTTTTTGGCTCTCCTTGTCCTCTCCTTTGTCATTTCTGCTTATAAATCTCTTTTTTGATTCTCTAATAATCAAACTGATTTCTATCGTTTACAGGTAAAAAGAACTCCATCTTGATGCACAAGGTTCAACATGATCTCAACTCTGGTGTGTTCAATAACCGAGAGAATGAAATGATCCAGGAGATTGTTAAGTATGACCGTGAGATGGTGAAGCTGGTGGACCTGCAGCGACCACGAGCTATGTCTATGACTCCTTCTATTGGTGGTATATTTGCTCCTCCGGGTCAGCCGCCGACAGGCTCAGCTATCGCCACCCTTCAGCAGGCTGTGGCCATGAGCTTCTGCCCTCAGATGGCGAGTCCCTTGGTGGGTCCAGGAACTCTCCAGTCCCCTCGTATGGTGCGAAGGTTCCAGGTCATGCAGAACCTATCTAGCCCAGTCTCTATGTCTCCTCTTCAGTCACAACCCCCTCAAACACTTGGTGGGGCATTTGGCTCTGCAATCTCCAGCCCTCCTGTCCAAAGCCCACTCGCAGCTTCAGGTCGGACTTTCCAGTATATGGCGAGTGCAGGACCCTCTGGGTCACAGTTGTCCCTCGTACAGCACCATGCGCCCAGCCCCACACAGACCCAGCAGAGGCCTGCCTCACACAAGAGCACCCACTCCCTTCATGCAGGCAGCCTAAGCCAGGATACCAGAGCTCTGTCTGCCTCTCAGCCTGCACTCCCCCAGGAGGGACCCCCACAAGCTGCCTCTGCAGCCCCTAGCCCTCCGCCCTCCACCCGCACCTCCAACACCTCTATTGGCCCCCCTCAGCCCCCTCACCCCAGTATGCCAGGGCCTTCAGGTGTGGGGAGGTCAGCGGGAGCTCAACAGAGGGTGGCCTTTGCCTCCACACCTCCTCCCGGTGGACCTGCTGGAATGGGGGCAGTAGCAGCAGCTGCTGGATCAGGACCTCCAGACTCTGGAGTTCCCAAGAAAGATTCAGTTGTCAGCCTTCCAGAGCTAGACTCTGCTAGATCCCGGCTGTCTTCCAACTTGTGACCCTGGTAGAGTTCAGGAAAGAGGCCTTTTTTGTAGGAGAATCTGTTTGTTTTAGGTCAGTCCAGCTGGTCTGTCAGCCTGCTAAATGACCAATCAGCTACCGGCCACGCCACCAGTCGCTCGACATGGATGGGATGCACTGTGTGCTGGTGTCATCAGAAAGAAAAGCAACTCAAAGTCTTGTGACACTTTGGCTAGAAGGAGTCTATACAGTTAAACTAGTATAACTTAAGGTTGAACTGGTCTAGTCTACTGTGCCAGCACCTTTAGTCTTAGTATCACCCCTTACACTCTGCTTCCAAACACCTACTGTATATCGCTGTCTTTACTGTAAAGATAAGAAGAAAAGTATGATTAATGTAACTATTGCATACTGTGTAGAATCCATGCAATGCAATCTAGCAGGAGCTGGACTTAAAAATGAAAATCAGGGACTTGAGGTCAAATGACAATGACATTTTAAGCGTTCAAAGTGTTTTGAGTGTAATTTTTCCGTATAAGCTGTCGTAGCAAAAGAACACATTGCTCTTCATATTGTTTAAAATAGTAGTGAAAATAGTGTTTTAGACCGCTGGTCGATCTTACATCGATGTGTAAATATTTGACGAAAAAAGGATGGAAGGATATTATATTCATTGTATCTACCCAAACCAAAGTTGAGCTTGAACACAAAGTCTGGTTGTGTCTGTATCAACTAAAAAAGAAACATAGAAGAAAATGCCATTTATTTAACTGCCTTGATTCAACGTTAGAAGCCATATATTTGGTTTGTGTGTATGTATATATGTGGGTGTAAGTTTGTGTGCGTGAGTTTCTTGGTATGTTTTGGTTATAATTTTCAGAGAATGGACTCACACTCTCGACACTGCTTTGTCTGGCATGACTGGTTTGACATGCTGATGGTGGCGCTGGCTTATTCCATGAAACATCTGGGAAGTGGTCAGCCGTTCACGCAGCGCACTGATTGTAACTGAGGGCAAAGGTGGTGAAATAATCTGAGCTTTATTGAAAGGAACCATTTGTGAACAACCCATACTGTATACTTGCTTGTTTTTTGTCTAGGTTTATTGATTAACACATGCAATATAATTCTGCAATACTCTACCCCGCCTATATATAAATATATATGAATATAAATATCTATACATATGCTGTACAGGAAAGTGAATTTCTTTCTTTTTCCTTTTCTTTTTAATGTGAAAACTTAAAGAATCCAGCAGCTATTGTGGCTTCACTTGAGGTATTGTAATCCAGTGACCATGTTGTTACCTTAACCAAAAACGTTAGAGGGAATGAGAAGACGTGCAGTGTCATTTTCATAAAAATCAGATGGGATAAACTGTGCAAAACTGATTTGGAGTATGTCTTTAAAATGTCACTTTAGAGCCCCTTTGGAGATATTAAATTGTAAGATGAATGGGGTGGGGAGGGGGTTGGGATGGGATGGGATTGGGCAATATGAGACAACAATGCCTCACTTGTAAAAAGTCTTTGCTCCATATAAAAAGTCTCTGTTTGCCCGATAACACCCAAAACTCCTATGAATGTCTCAACTTTTACATCTCCAACAATCCTAGTGTTCAAATTATGGGGTTGAGGCTTGGGTTATAGATTCTAAAAATTCTGATCCTGTTATACCTACACGCCTTCTCTTGCTGAATGTATGCCATAAGAGAAGGAAGACAGCTAATCAGAATTAAACTGCCATGTAAATATAAGGACAGAGATTTAAAGAGGCTTTTATGATGCAAGGGGTTGTGGGCATCGCTGTATGTGTTGCTGAGTGTCTGATCTTTTTAGGTTTGATGATGCTTCTCTGGGTTGTACGTTACTGTACTTAACCTGTATGCCAGGCCCCTACACCCCATCCCATGGTACAACGTGAGGATACATTTTTTAGTTCATTTACTAAGGTGGGTGTGAACGCGAGTGAGTTGTAACCACTTTGAACTCCTCAGACCAAAGCAAGAACTGAGGACATCCAGTTAAGCACCTTGTGTTGCACTACGACCTTGTAATGAAAATGAAAATCAATCCACTCTGTTCTCTTAAAATGGTTGCAGTCCTTCTCCTGGATCCATTATCTGGTTAAACCACAAGGACAAAACTGAGTCCAATTGGGATAGAAAATAGGCAGCTGATTCAGTGTGTTAAACAAACACCACGTCCAACTTTTTTTCAGCTCTGAGCTTCGATCCAGAGCCAAACTGTAAAATCGATACGATGGACATTTCACTCAGGTTTGCTACCTTTCCAGAGAGATGTATTGATTGCTGCAGCGTAGCTTTACATTGATTTAAGTAAACCTGTCCATCCTTCCATAATCAACTTGTTCATGTAACCATGCTGACAGATTCCCCTTGAAATTTGATTGGCTTAGAAAAATAAGAAGCTCTAGTGGAGTCATAACCTCAACATGTAGATTTTTAATAGTACAACTTGCTTGATGCTGCCGTTTTATTTTGATCACTTTTCCTGAAAGCTGTTTAAATGCTGAAACAAGGTGTAGGTGATTGTTTTTATCCAAGGGCTTCATTATATGGTTTGTAAACCCTGGCTCATTCTTACAGCAGATTAGCCACTTTTAATGTTTCTTTGATCAATAACATGCACTAAAACTTGTTCTTTGTCATAACTGGGTCACAATGCTGTGACCCGATTCATCAGCAACACAGGAACTCTGTATTTCTTTTTTTCCTATGGGAAAGGTACATGCCAAAATGCCAATACGATTGTGAATGAACCGAGTCCATTTGAGTCAATAGCTGTTGTGTGTGTCGATACTGTTTCAGTGCAATCAATTGGTCCTCTTCCCTATTCCTTTGTGCTAATACCAGAGTTTGCCCTATTAAGCTGCTATCAGGACTGTGCTGATATTATTTGAATGAGTCCACAGTCAGTGAGAGCAAGATTGAAGGAGAGTTAAAGAGCTAATGTTTCAGGCAATATCAGGCACCGTCTCTGTTTCACTGCATCCATCCAGTAAGATACTGTAAACTGTAATTCACTCCCACTCAAAGGATGGCATCCCAGACACTTTGATCAGTACCACTCTGATTGAGCCCTCAGTCATGAGGCTGATACAGCCCTGGCCAAGCACATAACCTCTGTCAGTTATCTGTTTTATGTCTGTGTCACAAGTGTGCTCAGTCAGTTGGCGACTAGCCACCATCCACATGTTGTGCATGACAGTGCTGTATTTGCCTGATGGTGGGGGGTTCAAAGTGCAATTGTTTAATGGTTCTTCTCTGGACCTTGCTGTGAAGTGGGATTGAAATCCCTCATACATGTTTGACACTGACTGACAATTACTGAGAGTATGTACGTTTCAAACCTCTCATTCTTGCTGTACCAGATATTAAGGGTACTGATTGCCTTGGTGTTGATATGTTAGCAAATCAGGGTATTATTTTTGTTTGTAAAAGTGTCTTTGATTTATCAGTACATTTTGTTTGGTTATTGTTTTTACAATGTGCCCCATGCACATGGACTGTATATACCTTGTGCCTAGTATATCTAGTTTCCACATAGTCTATTTTTGTGGTATGTATGTGCCTGTAAAAATGCAAATATGTGTTTTTATTTTCAACTTGCAATATATGTAAAAAAAAAAATGATGAAAAAAAAAACATTAGATGAAAACTAGTATTGCTGAATTAAATTGACAATGTCAGTATATATAATTTTCCCTGATTTGGGAAACACAAAATTGCACAGTTTTGTTGGTTTGAGCCTTCCAACACCATGCGCGCTGTACTCTGTATTTTCATGTTCTGTACATATGGTATACACAGAAATGTGGGGCACATTGTTGTGTTTTTACCACAAACTGCTGTATAAGAAAGATTTTCTACAGTGAGAGGGTGAGCTCTGACAGGCTTCTGGTGGATATTGGCAGTCTAGACGTTAGCTTAGATGACCTGCTTCCTGCACTGAGCCAAAATAACAGAAAATAAATCAACTGTGGAGATGCACATATAGAAACAAGACTAGGCTGAAAAATATTTCTAACACCAAATGTTGCACAGTTCTTTAAAACACTGATGCTGGTTGCACACTGATCTGGTGTTGTCCATTTTAGAAAAGATTTTCCAAGGTTCAGTCACTAATTCGACTCCTGGCTGAGTTACAGACAATAGAGTGCATGCTTGTATTTTTCTTATCTAAGCAGAGTTCTGTGTACGATTCTTAGTGGGACCTTCAGATCTAGACATTGTTGTGTACCAACTACTGTACAATGATTTTATTTAGTCTAACAGTTATACCTTTGTGTCGTAGCTACTGTAGCCTGCTTAGCTTACCTAAGCCTTCTCTCTGCTTCAGGACTCTGTGTATTGTGTGCTTGAGTTTGTGTGTGCGTGTGTGTGTTCCTGTGCCTTTCCTTCTATAATGTTGGTCCCACTGGAGAATACGATGCCATTAGGGGTCTGAAACCCACGTGAAGCTGAAAGAGACGTCGGCACAAGCTGCAAAATGTTATGTGGTCAAGCTCCATCACTTCCAGACGGGAAAAAAAAAAAAAAAACACCGTAATGCTCCTAAAAATGACTCTAGCACATCCCTAGACTTAGTAGCATTCCACAGCCTGCACAAGCAGTACGGTGCAGGTATCCAGACAGACTTTACCAGCACCATGTAGACAACAGCACAGATAACTGACAGCATGCGTACTCTCTTTCTCTGGAGGCCAGTCTGCAACCATCTCAGGCTGTGCTTGGCTTCTGTTTTTCCAAAAGGTTCAAGTATTTCAGAACTCTAGCTCTGTCTAAGTTGATGTCTACAAATCAGGGACAAATCAGCTCCTAGCCTGAGCCGCAGCACTTCCACAAAGATCTCAAAGGATGGAAGTAACACTTGGGATATTGTTGATAAACAGTACAGGTGATATATTGGCTGTCCAGTCCTTTCAGACTGAGATGCACTGCTTGCAGTGACGGCGTGGGGCTGGTTTGAACTTGCATCCAAAAGACTGTCTTGTCCACCCCCTCTGCTAGCCGAAAACACAGAGCCACACCCTGGTCTCTCTCAATAAGCTGGTCTGTCAGTCAGTGGCAATGTTGTTTAAGCGTTCGTAAAAAGACAATACATTGTTGTGCAATAAAAAGATGAGCGCATTGGCATACTTATCCTTGTGTGGACTTCTATTCATTGGTGTGCTATTGATGGTTGGGAGAAGGGTTTGGGTGTATGTGGACCTCCTGGAGTTATACTAGTAGCTTCACACAAATGCACACACAACTGAACACACACCAAGACCTTGTAGATCAGCCAGCAACCCCCCACCCTCGTTCTACCCCACATTAGATGAGATCTCTCTCTCTCTCTCTCTGCAGACAGGGCCTCTGCTGCATCCCTGATGAGATGTCTGAGCTGGGTCTAAGAGCTTCTGTTAGTGTGTGTGTATGTGTGTGGCTGTGGGTGTAAACGCACATACAACAAGCAGCAAGTGTATTTATTTCTGTACCTACAACCATGTGTATGCACATGCAGGGTTTAGTTTTGTATCCATCTGAAATGGAGAGAGAGTAAATGAACCAGCAGTAGCAGAAGTGTGTGTTTGTCTGTACGTGAAAGGGTGGGTGGGTGTGTGCGTCAGAGATGAGGGCAGTCCAAGGACACACTCCTCTGGCAGCCTGGGAGCAGCACCCACCCGTTCCCTCTCTGTCTATTTCCTTTCCTTTATACACACACACACACACACACACACACACACACTGTGTTTTCATACATTAAAGGGACATCACAATGCTTTATAATCATTTTGTGGATATTTACCAGAACATTAATCTGACCAGACCAGTTTTGTATCCTCACAATGTGACTGAGTAATCAGTGTTTATGCTCCAGAAGCATATGAAAAGCATGTTCACACACATACACATGATGTGTTTCTGTTTTTTCATGTGAGAGAGTTTTACAAAGATTTTCTGTAGATACAAAATTATGTTTTATGTTCTTTCGTCCCTGTAAGACTATGAAGTCGCCACAGGTGACTGGGGAAACAGTTTTACAGCCCCAGAATGTATTAGGTACACAAACCATAACCAGAAACATATGTTTTGGGGACACTATATTGCCTTGCAGTCTTTTTTATTTTGTAAATTTACCTAATCTAATCTAATCTAGACCATAATCATAACATGCATGGCCCTTTTATCAACTTTGATCTTAAAATGAGTCTGAACCCATATATTTGGAGTCAGGTGTCCCCATAAACTAGGAAACACACAGTTGTCTGGATCCTCAGTGACTATGCATGGCACAGAGATAGAAAGATTAAAATTACATGCAAGGTGAGTTTTTGACACAGAGTGTTACACCATTCACATAGCCTCTTTTCTCTTCACATGCGGATGGTAGAAATGTGGGTGAGGCCATCTGCAGTGCGTGTACGTAGTCTTACCTTGATGTGACATAATGTCCTCTCTCTCTTGCTCTCTTCTGCTCTATTGACACACACTCTCTCATTTCATTGTAATTCAATGAGGAAGCAATGTACTGATAGTGGCTGCAGGCAGATACTACACCAAGTTGTGAAGCTATGTGTAGTCTGAGTGTATAGTTTCATCTTGTATATGGCCGAGGATTGTCCTCTACCTTGTTTCCTCTGCAGTGCTGGTCCTCTGCTGTGTCCCTGGCTGTCCTACTTCAATTAATCATATCAGCATCTCCTGCACTACCCCCCCTGGCTGTTTACCTCCAGAGGGCAATTTGCTTATTTAGCTGCTAACTGGCATCCTCGTCCCTTCCCATCCATCTCTTCCCAGTTTCCTTGCACTGCTTTGGGTAGCCTCATCTTCCTATTTTAATATTTTTTAGAAGCTAAAACATTTGTGTCCCCCTCAGGTATTCCCACTAAGTCAAATATGCATTTTTTAGCATTTGCAATTCAGAAGGGCAGGTGCAGTTTTATTATTGTTTCTCCATATCCCAGGGTGCATACATGTGTGTGTTAATGTGTTTGTGTATGGAAAGAGGACACACAGAGGCACAAACTCTCACCCTTCTGCCCTAACATTTCCTGTCTGCAAGCTGCTTCAGCCACGTCTCTCCGCACTGGGGAGCATCTTGAGAACACAGCGCAAATCTGAATGCCAGGATTAGCATTTGGTCCAAGCTCCATGAATGAGTCAGTGAGCAAGACAGACAGACAGATAGAGAGAGAGAGAGAGAGTTACAGTACATCATCTTACAGCCGCAGGCAGCCTCAGTCACATCACAGTTGCTGGACAGTGGGCCGGGAAAGAAGTGAGAAGTGCGTCAAGCTGCAATGATCAAGAGAAAAACTTACAGCAAGAGACAGGGGGAAGGGTCACACGGTCCTGTACTGTGACATCTGCTTTAAATTCTATTTAATTCTATTTCATTTCAGTTTAAAGAATCTTTTTGATCTTGATCTCTGAGGCTGTTTGTTTTGTTTTTTTTCTCATTAAGACTAAAAGAGATATTTTCTTCTGAGATGCAGTCTTCATCCAAGGGCACTCAGGAGTTGCAAATCACGAGTCTGGAATCAGACTATAATTCAATCCCTCATTGAACGCCATGTTTATGCACATACAGATAGAGATATTACTTTTAACCACAACTGTAGTACCAAACAACACCATAACTCTATTTACTTGAGGACATTGTTTGGAACAGCACATTGTACATAATCCCAACATACATACAAAGAAACAAATAAACCTAGATATGACCAATTTATCTATCCAACTCATAAATGCTATAAATGAATAAATAATATAACTAAGCTAATCCCATAACTCCCAATTAGCCGATCATTATGCACAATCTCTACAATAAGCTCAGCAGTTCTGCAGTTTTAAGACCCTGCACTACACACTGTGATAAAAATGTTACATTAATGGGCTATTAGAAGTATGTTTTCTCACCAAAAATAAGAAAGTAACCATATTTTCATGAACTATCATATCATCTTACAACAACAAATTATGTAATAAGCAGTTTTCTCTTGAGTAAAAAGAGGAGGAGGAAGAAGAAGAAGAAGAAGAGGGCAACAGCAGTGGCAAGGGCACTGCCTGCAGCTGATACATGCAGTGTTTTATGTAAATTATGAACCTTTTTAAATGTTGCTTCCTGATAAAAATCCAGAAAGTGAATTAATTTTAGCAACAGTTACTTCTTAACTCCATGTCTTGCTCTGTGGATAATAAGGCATAAACTCTACCCAGATGCAGCCCACAGGTACTGAAAGCTTTTGTTATTTTTTCTTTTCTTGAAGGAGAAAAGATAAAAATGTCAGAAGATGAAAGCTGATGAGAGAAGAGAAACCGAAAGGGTAGCTGCTGGGTTTCTGTGAGCAGCTGGCCTGTGCAGCACTCAGTGCATCTGCTCTGCTAAACACTTCCCATTACAGACGACCCAGAAACGTTGACGAACCCCTGGCCAAAAGAGTAGCAGAGCAACAGAGATGATGGAGTCTAAATAAAGGGCATAAAGTGTAAATCAGGGAAACGACAGAAATACAGAGAACAGGAAATATTATTCATAGGGAGATAATGTTTCCAGAGCATTTTGTTTCATTAGAAAACATTTAATCTCCTCGGGTCTTTAGGCTTTTTCAGCTCTGATTGTTTTGTGACAGGAAACGAAGGCTCCTGCTCAATAATTTCACTCCATCATCCACTTCCACCAATAATATTTGCTCTGGGCTGCCAACTGAAGTGATGAGAGCCAGGACAATGCTTTGGCTTCTGAATCATCTCATCTGTTCTGCCCTGTCAAGGTCTGTACCCAGTGACACTGTGGCTATTCATCAGAGCAGACACACTCGCACGTTCACACATAGCGAGAGACAAAAATATTCACCATCCAAGTGCGGCCCTGTGCAAAGCTTTGATTAAATTAGTCATTTAAAGTGCAACAGCTTGCATTATACCCAGAGGTCTTTGAGTTTATGTGTGTGTTTACTCATTTCACTTTTAATTTCAGGCATTTCAACCAATTAAATGTTCGGTATGTGAGATTTGCACATGCGTATGTGCTAACATAACGTTCATGTTGGAGACTGTTTTGTGCTGGAAGGTGGTCACTTATAAATGTAGCAGATTCATTTCTAAACAAAATAACTTACATACATGATGATGCTCTCTACACTGATTTACAGGATTCATGCAGGGTCCCCCCCCCCCCCCATATCCTCTTTCTCCCAAATTCTTCAATAGGATACAATACATCTGTGTATACAGTATTTTCAGAACTGCTACAAAAGTGTGTGAATTGATTTATGTTTCCATCCATCCATCCATCCATCCATTGTGGTTCAAAATCTCATACTTGGATGTAATATTTCATGTAGTAACAAACATGCAACAAGTATTGGAGTTATTCGATCTGAGATGTTGGTAACGGAGCAACAATGTAAGAACAGACCACCAGCTCCCATATTAGAGGCCCAAATAAAATGGGTGACACTGGAATGAATCCAGGTAAAAAAAAAAAATTAAAAAAGTGGTTCGTAATTGGTATTACACTAATTTTTAGAGCTGAGGTCCTTTCCCCTTGGTAGTACGCCAAACATTTTCCAGTGTCTGAGCTTTTGTCCCACATTTATCCATCCATCCATCCGTATACATACACATCCATACATACATCCTTGCGCTCTCTATAGCTGAATCTTAATCTGCAAATCCACATTAATCTTTTATCAGTATACCAAGTTTTCAACTTACCTTGAATTTTCTCGGTTTCCACTTGTAATGTGTTGGGTTTTTTTACTCGCCTTGTAATTGTGCATAAAGCAGCTGGATGGAAACATGCCTAATGTCTGCTCCTCTATCACAGCAGTAGTTCTTAGCTTAGGACTTAGTCTGCTGACGTCAACAAATGACCAGCTCTGAACACAATGAAGACTTCCAACACAAATTTCACCCACACACACACATTTCACAGACATAAACAAATCTACACATTTCTAACCGTAGGAATTCTATGAACATTTAAAGGACAAATTCCAGCAATTTTTCAAGTCTTCTATTGCAGCTTTCATCCTAAATAAACTAGCAGCCTGAATAATTTACCATGAGAAAATCACACTGATTTAGGTTCACTAATATTACACTATTTTTCTACACACAAATATCAACATATTTTGACTATGCTGAAATAGATATGAAGTACAACTAATCCTTGTAAGTTACACTGGCCTGTAGTAAACGCAATAGTTTTCGGAAAATTACAAGGTCATAATTTCCTTTTTCTAAACTATTACGGCTTAATTATTAGTGTGAAAACAATTAAGTAACACCTCAGATGATGGGGATGAGTGGAGTCAGGAGGAAAATGAGAGAAAACAGAGTAAAAGTATAAACAAGATAAACTGTGTGTTGGTGTGACCCTTAAACAGAGCTGTTTAATTCTGACCGTGTAGGGCTTTTCGTTCTTGTCGCACATTAGCCCAGGGGCCGGTCTGTTCTGCTCCGTCATTGTGTTTGGCTATGTGACCGTAATCACTAATATACTGCTGTGGGGTCCTGCATTTTCAAGTGGAATCCAGCAGTCTGAGCAGAAACATAATCTCCAGTAGTGATTTTAAGTGGCCTTAGAAAAGATTGATGACTGGGTGCTGAGGCATTTCAAACAGGCCACTGTTTCAGGGCGTCAGAGGCAGAACAGCGGTGACAGTCTAATTGTCAAGAGGATAGAGAAACCCCCACAGCATCCATCACCTTCATGCACAGCACCCCTGGGTCCTAACAGCACCCGAGTCTCTTTATCACACCTAGGAGCAAACAGACCTTGTATGAGTCCTGTACTTATGTGTAACTGAGTACTTTTACTTGTATTTTATTTTCATTTTATCACAAGGCAAATATTATGTTTGAGATGAACTGATTCTCCTGATTCTTAAAGTAATAACCTCTTCAATTTTTGATGATCTGAATATGATGCATGGATGTAAATTCAATTACCCAAGTCAGTCATTGAAATTATCCTTTTTGTTAACTTACTTTTAATAAATAAATAAATAAATAAAAATGTAAACAGTTGTAAACACTGATACAGAGAGCAATTAAAAATTTGGCCCTTCACTCACTGACTGAAGGGGTGACAGTGGTGGTCAAGCAAGCAATACACTAAACGAGTGAGAGGTGAGGGGAACAAAGCTAAACACAAAAATTAAACATTATTTTCTGATTTTGTCGCAGCATTTAGATTCTAAAAATGTAAATAAGCACACCCACACCTTTGCAAAAGTCACCAGTACTGTTCTAGAGGCAAAATATAGTGGAAGCACAACCATCCTCATACCTGCTGTGTGTGTCACTGGCAGGTCTATTATATTTTCTTCCACTGACAGTAGCTTGACTTGGAATGTCTTTTTTGGTGTTTCAACTACATAAGAACAGGGACCACCAGGTAGAGTCAAGTACTATTTCTAGTATCATATTTGCCAGGGTACTACACAGCTAAACCAGGTCCAATCCCAATTCACCCCTTATAGCCCTCCCCCTTGGCCCTTGCACTTGATGCTACCCCTTGAAAGGGAGTTGCAAGAGAATGAAACACTATGAAATGGGACAAGCCCTTGCGACCTGTTACATCATCAGCAGTCATCGATGCCACTGTTAACAAATGTGAAAACTTTGTTTCCAAAAGTATTCACCATGCCGTCAGAAGCCATAACCATCTGTGTTGCATGGGCTGTGGTAATTTTTTTGAGGTTATCAACTGTAAACCGCAGAAATGTGATCTATAACACATTGAAACGGCATTAAATGGTTGATCAAAAAGTTGTTTACACAGAAAATACACACATTTGTGTGTTTCTTTCATCATACTCTTGCACTTTTTGGTTTTGTTTACGTCCATTTTGCCAATGATTCTAACAGAATTGTGGAAAATTTCTCCTACCCCTCTGTTCGTAGTGTGGTCCTGGAAAATTTCCATTTTGAGGGTTATGCAGCCCTCTGCTTTAGCCCACCCCCTCCATCTAATTAAGAATCAGGATAATACTACCCCTTCATGTGTACCTGCAAAATAGAGGGGTAGGGGTAAAGGGGAGGGCCAAGGGATGAATTGGAATTCAGCATAAACGTGACATAAAATCATGCTGATCACAGCTGGGTCGATCCTGAACCATTATGTGTCACTATGCGTATGTGTCATCATGTCATGCATGAGTTCTATCTTGATCTATCTTTTATGTCTAAAATAATGGTCTTAAACTGTACCCTTGAAGGTGGAAATTTTATTTCAGAAATGAACTGATTTACAGTTTTAAGTTTCAATATTCTCTGCTGTTGCCTCACTTGTAGCTACAGTTGCACTGACGATAATGACAGGCTGCACTGAGGGACTATTATACCTGCAGTGGAAATGGTACCCAAACTGAGCCCAGTCCAGTCAAGTCTAGGTGAGTTGAGCTGACACTGTCAGTGG
Organism: Maxillicosta whitleyi; assembly: GCA_029822895.1. Classification (NCBI taxonomy): domain Eukaryota; kingdom Metazoa; phylum Chordata; class Actinopteri; order Perciformes; family Neosebastidae; genus Maxillicosta; species Maxillicosta whitleyi. The sequence goes on along the minus strand of JAPSES010000030.1, from coordinate 1,022,979 downwards.
GAAAGTGGCATTAGTGGTGCTAGACTGAAAGATCTGTGTGCATGTGTGAGATTTGCCCAGAGTTTTGTGTCTCAAAGAAAACTGTTCAGGAAATGAGAAGGGCAGAGGAGAAAGTCATATAAACTGAGCTGTCCATGCACACTGTATGAAGCTACTATTGGCTGAAACTCACAGCCTGAAAGTTCACACCCAGAAACATTTTGAATACAGCAAAACTGTAGGGAAATAGAGAATAACAGGACTTTTCTAAAAAAAAAAAAAAAAAAGAAGAAATGTTACAAACACTCTGCCTTTTAGGTGTCAAATTAAGAACTGCAGAAGGGTTTTCAGTGTGATACAAGTACTTTCACAAGTGAGGAAAGTAAAATAATTCTTCCAACACCACTATAGACTCTGTGATCTTTGTGATCTGTTGTAGAAACAAGTAAACTCACTGAGAGGGGTTGTTTTTCTGTGATCTAATTACCCTTGCAAAGTGGGCACAGCTAACCTCCACACACACAATTGCTGTCTAGCAAAGAACACAGTCAACATTTATTCATACATGACATACACACACACACACACACACACACACACACACACGCGCGCACACACACACACACTTCTTTCTGGAAATTTCCATCTCTCAGGGATGTCAGATTGTCCCTGAAGGAGCTGAGCAACTGTCTTGGTTATGACAACACATACATCTACTGTTCCTCCATGAAATGCCAGACTGTATGTTTGTACATTTCAGTCAGAGCAGAAGAAAATGCTGAAGCCTTCAAGGTAGGGTATTTAGGTAAGTAGGTATTTAAAACACTGTAGTAAACTAATAAAATGTACCTTATTAAAACTTTAGTTCATCAATGCTTGTAGATGATTTCATGTTTGAAGCTGAGAAAGACAAAGCTTAGTTAAATGAAAAATAAGGAGGTAATGCTAAAAAAATAAAAACTGTCAAAATAAAAACGTGCAGATAACTGTTGCATATTCATGAGGAGCTGTTAATAGTTTTTCTTTGTCTTTCAGTTTTTTTAATCATTAATCAAGGAAAAGGAGGAAGAATATTTTAGAGTCAGAAGGTGATTTATCCTTTGTTCATTGGGGGTGTAAAGGAGAATTTTTAAGATACATTTTGTGTCACCTCTAATTTGCAGAGTAATTGTTTTGTTTCATGTGTTGTTTTAAGCAACTTACTAGTTTTGATGTAGTTTTTTTTTTTTTCTATTATATAACTGAGGCGACACGGTGGTGCAGTGGATAGCACTGTCGCTTCACAGCAAGTTTGCCTTTTCTCCTCGTGTTTGTGTGGGTTCTCCCCGGGTTCCTCCCACCATCCAAAGACATGCACTGACAGGTTAATTGGTCAATCGAAAATTGCCCATTGGTGTGGGAGTGATTGGTTATTTGTCTCTATACATCGGCTCTGCGATGAACTGGTGACTCATCCAGGGTGTACCCCGCCTTTGCTGATATAGGTAGCTGGGGTAGGCTTTTTCAGGGATTAATAGGAAAACCTGTATTTGTAGAAGCTAAAAAAGGAGGAAAAAACAACACATGACATCAAGTATGATCCGTAAAACTATCATATTCTTCATTAATTTTGTGCAAAGCCATTAAATTCATGTATCTGACCTAAGTATCTAAGTCAGTTTTATATTAGTTAGTGTTAGATTGTTCATCGTTGTTTGATTTTTAACTAACCTTAGCTTTAGTTTTACTTTTATTTCTTTCACATAATAAACTCCTTGGATGACAAATGTTCTCAAGCATCTCCATGATTGTTGGTGACTCTAATCTAATAGTTTGGACTTGAAGACTCATTTCCTCTCCCTTTCCTCGCTCTGTCTTCTTTCAGACCGCCGCTGATTTGACCACCCCGTGGCTCAGAAACACACAGACACACAACCACCAGTTCATCGCATGACCCAGTGCACGCTCACGCTCATGCTCGCCTCCTCCTCATTGTCTCCGGTGTTAATTCTCTACCCCACCATGCTGGAGAGTCTGTGTTATCTCGGATGGCAGAATACCCAGGGCCTCTCCCTTCTCCTCCTCTCCTCAGATATCCCAGTATGGTCTATTTCTGTCCCTGTGTCTCTCTGCTTTCAGCAAAGTGCCTCTGACGTCTCTCTCTCTCTGCACTAAACAGATGAGGGCTGTCAGTGATGAGTATTCAGCTCAAGATCCCATCACAGACCAACAGAATTTAAATAATGCCCGGGTTCCTTTTTTTTTTTTTTTTAATTTCACCAGATTATGTTTCCCACCTCATTCACTTTCATGGCAAAGAAGCGACCGTAAGACAATGGTTGTGTGATGATGAGTTTTCAAATTTTCTGTCTGTCCCTCTTTTCTCTAATTTAGAGTCATTAGAATGATGAGATGTTCATTTTATGCGCAAAAGCAATTAAGTAATGAGACATAAATGGTTATCTAGAGCGAGCGGAAGAGGTGGTGATGAAGTGCAAAAAAGGGCAAAGGGGATAAGGAGTAAAGGGAGCACAAATGTGAAGGGGGGGATTATTTACAAAATTCATCTCTGAAATTGCTGAGTCACTGGATGGCAAAGCTGCAAACCAGCTCTTTCTCCTTCTGTCTCTTCCTCACCCACAAGCCCCACACCAAGACACACAGCTTGTCCACACCCCACTGCCGTCACCGCCAAACACACACACACACACACACACACACACACACACACACACACACACACACACACACACACACACACACACACACCAACAACTCAAAACAACAAGGGAAGGAGGACGAGGCATATTGTTACTCCACAGCTTCCCTGTGGTATTCATCTGCAGTGCCTTCGTCATACAGGCTCATTAAGACAAACCAGATCACACTATAAACAAGAGCAACATCCATTTTTTTTTTTTTTTAACAACTAGAGCAACAGATTGGTGGCTGTGTGACGTCTGTTTGACATCACATCCTGATATATACTGTAGATATTTCCAGTGAACAGCATCATCATCACATTGTTACAAGTCCCAATGAGTATTTTCCAGACAGAAGCTTGTTGTAGATTTATTGCCATCTTTATTGTCAGTGCCTCAGGTCAGAGATGGCATTTTGTGGATATGACCAATTTTCTATAGCGTGTTTGTGCATGTTGTTTCTGCATTACGCACAAAAAGCTATGAAATTTGCCCTAATCGACACATCTGCTGCGTTTATGAAACCTCCTACTATGTATAAAAATCAGCGTCACATGCACACTTAGTGGAAAGCTGCAGCCCTCCAGAGCAGACATTAGTGTGTGCAAATCAGTGATTGGCAAAGCTTGATAATCCTATCTATTACACTGCTCAGTGGGCAGAAAGCATTTATTTGATTGGTCAGGAAGGATTATATTTATAGTACAAATTGCCAACAGTAACTATAAATAACAACAACATGTTGGTCTGAAGTTCAGTGACTGCCACAGATTCTAAATAATAAGTAGACAGAGACATCAGCCACTGGTTTATGAACTGCTGTTCAAAGCCAAAAGCCGAGGGTTTTGGTGTGTGAACATGTTTTCACTATATTTGGATGAAAGAAGGTCAAAGGTGAGCAAATACTTAATGCTAATTTACTAACTTGCTGTAAACTTCATAAGTCACGGTGTGGTAAGACATTTTACAGCCCTGTTAGATTAACCTATTAACCTCAATTATGGTGCAATGTCTGTCAAGAAAAACATGTATATTTTTAATTAAAGTCTTTTTATTTTCAATTTTCAAATATATAATAAATAAATACCAAACATAGAGCCCAGATATGGCATGTCTCAATAACCCCATCCACCCACCCACACACACACACACCCACCCACCCACACACACACACACACACACACACACACACACACACACACGACTGGACCCTTACCAAATCCACATATACCCAGAAATAATATGTCTGCAGACAAAAAATTAAAAAAAACCTGTATATATATATATATATATATATACACACACACACACACACACATATAGATATCACCTTCAAACAAAATACATGTAAAGGCATACACATACCTGCATATCTGTAAGTTCACAGACACACACACCTAGATATACAAGGGGAAGAAGACTAAAAATACATTTAAAAAAATTTATAAATAAACTATACACACACACACACATATATGTGTGTGTGTGTGTGTGTATGTATATATATATATATATATATACATACACACACACACACACACACA
>JAPSES010000030.1:971377-1002744 GCA_029822895.1 Maxillicosta whitleyi | reverse complement strand
ATGCAGGAAATAAGTGCACAGCCTTCAAAAGACACATAAAAACTGAAGTAAATGGTTTCTAAAGGTCAAAGTCAGTTAGTGTGAGCCTTGACCCCATGATGAGCAGCAACACAAACTGTTTGAAACATCTGTGTTGAATAAAATCTGGTATAAATAATCTGAAAATTCATGCATTTCACATTATCTGAAGAAAAGAGTTAAAGACATGTTAAGTGCAAAAGAAGGTCACACTAAATACTACCACTCTATAGAAGCTGTTTTTTCAATGGAGCTTTTTTTTTTTTTTTTAATTGGTGTACATACTTCCCATAAATCAAGTTAGGACCTAAATGAAACAGAGAAATATATATGTGTGTTCATCATAACTTTACGTAACCAGCAAACCTAATGTTGGTCTATGACTTTTTCACAGTACTCTATGCTAATGTTCACAGTGATGTTGATTCAGGTGCATCATCTCTGAAAAAAATAGGCAAACAAAAAAGTTCCGCCAGAGAGTGATTTTAAAAAACACAATAAGCTTCTTAAATACTTTAAATGTGTAAAATTGTCTGTGTCAACACACAGATTTCATGAAAATAAATGCCAAATAAATAACATCAGCAGCAGACTGATGCTAGCTTTGATGTCTTCAAAAATGGGTCAAGAGCTTTTCATATATTCGCTCTGTTTGACAGAAGTGATAGAAGAAATGTGATGGTAAAATGAAATAAATAAATAGCAGAAATGTAATGAACAAATGTGTAACATATCATTAAATTTAGATATACATACAACAACCGAGCTTCAAAGATTACTGTGTGTTATCATTGATTGCTTAGGGATGAGCATCAGAAGGAGATGAAGGCCCACACACCCTTTTTATTCTTTTCTACATCACAGGTGAGTCATGCGCATACAGGTGATTTGGCACAGGATAAAACCAAAAGCTTTCACCCTGAAAAAGCTGTCAGACAGGCACCCAAGGGTACTGCATCATTCACTCTCTTCACAGGCCAGTCCATCATCTAAGGTTTGATGAAAGAGTCGGTGGAAGTCAGTTTGTGTTTAGTATGACATCTTGTGGTGGAAATGAGTGTTTGATACAAAAGCACACATTACTTTTCAGACTACACGTGATTTTTCTGGGAATTCTACCGTCATTTAAAAAGATAGTCAAGTCAAAGGAACACTAAATCCACCCGAAGCTAAAAAAAAAAAAAAATTAAACAAATAAATAAAACACAAGTAAATAATAAATAAATAAATAAATAAATAAATGCTTTAATAATTAGTCATTGTGCAATGTATTGCAGCTGTTATGATCACATTTTCATTGTCTGCAAACTCAACTTCAAACATATTTTTTCAATAAAAGTTAAAACATGCAGTGGGGTATGTTGGTATATGTTATATTATAAAACTAGAACTGTACTGTCAAAACGCTTTCATTGAGTATTTTAATTGTTTAAATAATTTTATTTTTCAGGGGGGCCCCCCCCCCCTTTTACTTCGATCGATGGCTGTAAACTGTTCTTCGTGTTGAGGAAAATGGTATTAAAATGTGCACTAGTCCAGGTTTGAAGGAAAAATATGGAATTAATTTATGGTGTATGATGGGAAATTGAGTTTTGTAGTAGTTACGATATTTGATTAAATCCAAATAAGGACATAAATACAGTTAATATGAAGACCAAACTGCTAAAAATGCATAAAACACAATACCTCACACAGGGGGTTGTGTATAGCACCACAATTGTCTAAAGTCAAAATGTATTACATAAATATCACTACAAGTCCCAGAATGCTTTTACAGATGCGCGTGGCCTCTGGTAGATGTAGTCCACGGAACAGGGTCGTTTCCGTGTATCCAGCCTACGTTTAGGTGGTGGAATCTGCTCTGCAAAGACAAACACATGTGAAATTATTGATCAGGTAGGGCAAACAGCTTATTCTGACGACTCGCGCCCACTAAACATGTCAATCGCATTAAAACCGTAAAGGATTTTGTTTTGGTCAGTGTTTGTTGTTCCGTTAAACTAGAAGTTAGAGCCATGGTGCAAAATCAGCGCTTACATGGCGATGCATTTCCTTTTGTTCAGCTAGCTTATGAGTACAAATGCAGGAGCCAAATTTTCAGAAATGTTACCCCCTTGAAATAAAAAAGAGTACATTATTTAATTCATGTTAACTAGCCAGGTGTTTTTTCTGTAGATAGACTACCCATACATATTTCTGACAGCACGCGACACGTCGACGTTTAATTAGCTAGCCCCGCTGGAGTTTCACATTTATTAGCCATATAGTTGGATGTGGCTATAAATACATAACCTGTGGTCTGCGTTAGCATTCAGCTACGTTACTTAGCATTAGCTCAAGGCTTGGCGCAGTTAATGTTGTTTACATCCGGTTATGCTTGTCTGTTGGCTAATTTGCATGACTGTCGTCCGTGTTTGTCAGGGGAGTAGATCTGTACGGTGCAGGAGTTTATCAGCAGTGTAACATATTTAATAATGCATGTAAAAGTAGCTGCTTAGAGGATAATCCAGGCGTCAGCTGTTTCCGACAGAATCACACTAACTGACATGTCTTGTGTCTCACAGGGTTGTGTGAATTTATGGAAACATGTCAAAGAAACGGGGCAGGTAGGCTCGGAGAATTTATTATGACCTAGTATCTGGATCTGCACACGAGTAATATAAACAATGTACATCAAACTCTGATCATTTGGTTACCCACATTTAGCACAGAGAAACACAGACATTGTAAATTTTGAATAATTTGACATGTTCTTATAATCTTCGAATGCTAGTGTAATTGTTGGTTAACCATATGCTAAGTATTTTGTGACTCAAACATGCACGCTTAAACTACCATAAAGAACATATGAGTAGAACTTAATAGCATATTTTTTTACACAGTAACTCCCTCTGGTCAGTGTCATCAAATCAACCAAAAATATCCTCATCCAACAATGGTTTTGTTGGTTTATTGACATTTGTGGACTTCAACGACATTAAATCCTCTAGTATTTGGACCTCTAAATTTCAGCCTTTTGTGATTATATAATTTCCCAGGTTGATATTACAGTTTGAACTTGAGTAAAAGTGCTAAATGAAAGGTTTTTTTGTTTTGTTTTCACTGGTACAGGTTTTTGCATTTTTCTATAGAAGTTCAAGTTTGCTTATCTGAACTGATAAACAAAACACACATTTATGAGTGATCAGTAATTTGCATTTTTTGTTGACGTCAGGAAACTCAAGATATACAATGTCACTTTTTAATTAATAAATTGTCTAGCCTTAGAATGCACTGTGATAGCATAACTTTGAGTTTTCTTTTTAATGCTACATTTATACTAATATTGACATGTTTATAGACACTGGTGATTTATCAGGTTTTCATTTATTCAGTCATAATTTCAGTTTTAGAATGTATTAATCAGGAAGATCCAAAGAAATACGTACAGTTTTAAGATTGATTGTAAGTAATAGTGACCGTGGAGATAAAAAAAAACAAAAAAACAACTTTAAACATTTCAGTAGAAATTTTAAAACTATTAAAATACATTAGGGAATTGGGGAAAATTAAACCAAGACACGAGTAAACTAATATAACAACAGCTATGAGTAGAATATGATGAAATTAACTATTTAATTCTCTCCTGAGTTAAAACTGAAGCAACCTTAAGTTTTTGTGTTCACAACTAGATTTACTAAAACAGATAAAACAATGCAGTTAATGTTTATTGAGCTACAAACTACTATGATATAATATCCTGTAAATGGCGCCACCTATTCTTTGTTCTCATTTTCAAACGCGCTTTCTCCTGATGCTCGTAGGAAGCGTAGCAGTGGGGAGCTGAGTGAGAGCTCAGCATCGACCCTGAGCCCAGACCCAGATAACCTGCTTGGCCGCCGTATCCAGCACACCTGGAGAGAAAAGGGTAACGTGACCAAGTGGAAAGGCACCGTACTGGAGCGTCTCACCGTTAACACCTCCCTTTACATGGTCAAATACGACGGCTTTGACTGTGTGTATGGCATTGAGTTGTTTAAGGACAGTCGGGTTTCTAACCTGCAGGTGCTCGCAGAGAAAGTTGGTGAGTGCAATATGCATATAAATTATTCCGTGTGGGTGTTCAAATTTAACAGTTTAGATAACAATTCTGGTCTCTTTCCAAGTATAGCATGCTATTTTCATTAGCTCTGGTCTGCTGATATAAAGGTGATAGTGTTTCACAGGTTTTTGCAGATATTATGGGTACAATGTCAGTGGTGTGAGACGATCTTTGGGGAGCCATAAAATGCTGCAGTTAAAAGGGTCAGCACAGTCCTGTCCTTCCCACAGTGAACAATAAGATCAAGGTGCCTCCTGGGGCAGAGGAGCTAGTGGGCCGAGCTGTCGAGCATCTGTTCGAGAAGGAGGACGGTGAGAAAAATGAGTGGCGGGGTATGGTGCTGTCCCGAGCACCCATTATGACCCACTGGTATTACATCACCTACGAGAAGGACCCGGTGCTGTACATGTACCAGCTGTGGGACGATTATAAGGACGGAGATCTGCGAGTCCTGCCAGAGTCAGGTACAGTAGCTATGTTTAGTGTTTGTTTAATGTTTGCATAAAAATGCCACTGTTTATCTACAACAAAGAATCGTCTCTGTCCCTATTCCAGATCATTTTGTGCTCGATTCACTAGTAACTTTTTTACAAAAAAATATTTTATGTTATGAATAAGAAAAGGAATCTACTGTTTGGAAGTTATTAGACCTATGATTTTCTGTTGAAATTAATATACTCTAATATTAATATCAACATCTTTTCATATACTGTTTTCAGAATTTTGTTTCTTGTTTATTTATTATTAACAGTAAACAGTATAGGGCCTTTGTCACCATTAAATTAAATGTAGTTTCCTTTTTAATTTATTAGGCAAACATTTTGTGAGTATTTGCAGGTTTTTTTTACTCACATTTATATGCAAGAAACCCCAATTTCCTTTGCAATTCACAGTTATATCAAAATTATGACTTGACACTACTATGTCACGACAGGCTTATAAACCATATACAAGTAAATGAAGGAGAGGCTGCGTACCTCACATACATCATACGCATTAAAATTTGGAAACTTCCTGAAGCAAGATGTCCATCCTACCTAAGGACATCAAATTAAGAGTCCTCTTCTCAACTGAGATTTTCACCTCCTCAACTCCTTGAGCCTTGATTGTGAGCTGGAAATTAATCTCAGTGTAGAACCCTGAAGGGTCTAGGAGTGAGGATCAAGGACAGAGGAGGCTGCAGGTGTATACTTTGTAGAAGTGTTTTTTGGCAATTAGATCTGTGACATGTTAAAGAGGCAGGACATACATGAATTAGATGTGAACAATACATTTACACTATCACTCATCGGAGAGATAATAAAATACAGTTACTGTAACAAAATAATGGACAGATGATGCACGTCACATTCAAGTGACATTTCTTTAAAATTACAGCTCTGTGATGAGGACATCTTATTTTGTTAAATGTCTCTTTCCTCAGATCTGGAAAGTGGAAAGGGTGTTAAGAACAGAAACTAATAAAGTCAAGCCCTCACCCAAAGTGGTGGCCTTAATAATGAACCTTTATGAGAATCAATTACAATCATTGCAACACAAATATGTTGTAAAAGTTAATCTTTGTTTTGGTTACATTTAGTTATTCTCGAGTTTTCTGATTTCTATTTTTCCATTTTCCAGAAAACAAACATTTGCTCCCAGCAGACAGGAAGCCGGGGGAGGAGCCAGAGAGCCTTGTGGGTAAGCAGGTGGAGTACGTGACAGATAACGGTCTGAAGAGAACAGGTTTGGTCATCTACCAAGTCCCAGCTAAGCCTACAGTATACTACATCAAATACGACGACGACGTCCATATCCACGTCTACGACCTGGTGAAAACCACCTAGTACTGACTGTCGTTTAGTCTTCAGCTGACGGCTAATTTTCATCCTGACCAGTCGTTACCTGTTATAGTGTTAAAGATTTTTGTTTTCCTCTGGTGGGAGGAGGCAATGTGCCGAAGATCAAAAGTCCTGTCTTTTTCATCCTCATATTATGAGAAGTCTAGGTTTTTGATTCTCATTTTTAAGTTGACCCTAATGTACGACCTCTTCATTGTAAATAAAGCAGGTCTGAGACCGGTTGTATAGCCCAGCAGATGGAAAGGAGCTAGGTGTTTGTTTTGGTTCTGTCACATCTGTTTAGTCCAGCTTTTAAACTCTAAATCCAAACTTTTTGTAAGCAACACATCAAACTAAAAGAATCATCTTTCTAATCTATACCTCTGTGTTTTACTTGTTTTTCATTTCACTTTTATATGCCTGTGCTATTTATTTCACCTGGAATATCTTGCTGTGCTGCTGGTAATATTTTTGGCAAAACTTGTCTGTGCTTCGTGTGTGTCACTGAGTAGGTCTCTGTTTGAATATAGAAATAATATTCATTTGACCAGTGCTAATTTTACCATCAGATTTCAGCTGAAATGTATAGGCATCGAAGAGACTCAACTATGTCTCATATCACCAGTATAAATCACTGATTATACTTAAAAATCATGTATCATATTTATGTTCTGTTTCATCATGTAAACTGCAAGTTTTCTCCATTATAATATAGCCCAAAAAAAAAAAAAAACCTAATCTTGATGTCAAGTTGTTTCACCGGTGTTTGTGCTACACTATTTTATGTAGTTAAAATTGGCTAACCAACCTTCTTTTTTTTTTTTTTTTTTTTTTTTTTTTTTTTTTTAGCATTTTGGACTAAAGTCTTATTTGCCAAAACTGGATGATGTGACATATATATTGAGGCCTCAGAATATTGTTAATTGTGACCCTGAATATGTTTCATTCTGTAAATATAATCAAACATTTTTATGAACGTAAAAACAAAGATGCTTGAAAATGATGTTGTCGTCCAATCATTGTTGAGTGCTGCTGTTCGTATTTGTGTTTACATGCCCTTAGGAATTAGTACACAAAAATTAGGTAACTATAACTATCAAATAGTCAGTAACTTGTCTCTTTAGTCATATAAAGTGACCAGTTAAGTAATTGATAGTATAAAAGTTAAATTGCTAATGTTATATGTTTACCATGGAGCCTGTAAAATGTCAGGAGGTTTTTTTAAACAATGAAAGGTAAAAAAAAAAAAAAAAAAGAGGATAGTTGGAATAGATAATGAAGTTAGTCTAAACACACCCAAAGTTTTCTGCAGTTTTTATTTTCCAAGGTCTGTTTATTCAGATTCCTTATTAGCTTCTCTGGCCAAAGAAATAGGGAGCAGACAAGATCTTAAACTCAGTTACACAGAGAAAAACAAATCCCCTTTGAGCAAGCACTTGGCGACAGTATAGAGGAAAAACTCCCTTTTAACAAGAAGAAACCTCCGATAGAACCAGATTTGGGGTGGGTGGCCATCTGCCTCGACCGGTCGTGGTGAGTCAAGATCAGAAAGTGACAAAAAGAACATCAAGAAACGACAAACAGCACATTCCTAATACACAAGATCAGTATCCACATATCAGAAATGGGGAAACCTGAGATACCTGTAGAAAGGTACAAGAATGGAAGTGGTGGAGGGAGTATTTAGATCAGTGTTCTGTACAAAGAGTTAAAGTAATTCAAAGATAGTTAAAGGAAATAATGTGTGCATCTGTTAAAATAGATCTTAATGTGTTGGTTTGTATTCTATATTGATAACAAGATTAATCCAAAATGTATATAACTATAATTAATAACTACAATTGTGACAAATGTAGTGGAGTAAAAAGTACCATTATCACTGAAACATTGTATGAAACTGTTTAAAATGGAAAAACTGATACTTAAGTATGGTAGTTGAATAAATGTATTCACATTTTACTATTGAAGGACAGTGAGAAAAAAAATGGGAAAACCACAAGAGGAAGAAAAGACACAGGTAGTACTACGTACATCTGTCAGTATTACTCTATACCTAAAATGAGTGAAATTTTATTGTATAGTTTATAATTGGCACCTTTAAGGAAACTTACACTTTGTCGTAGCTGTCCTTACTGATCAGTCTAAAGTGACAGAGGAAATGGGTTTTAGAAGAAATTATCTGCATATTAATCCATAAATCTCTGTCTTTTTCACATTATAAAATAATAATAATAAAGTAAGATGTGACATATCTTTAAAATCGCAGACAAATAAATTATGTTGCCAAAATTTTTGGAATATTTAAAAGTAATTGGCATAAAACTCAATTCATTTCCAAAGAGGTCAATTTGACCCTGTTGCTTGTGTTTTGTTGTTGTTGTTGTTGTTTTTAACCAGGATTTAACTTGACTTCATTCAACAATTTTTTGGAAAAGTCAAACACTGAGAAGCTTCAACATTTTTTTCATAACAGTGTAATGAACGTCTGAAAAACAGCTACAGGTAAATTTGATACATTGGTGGCTCTAGGCAGCAGTGGCTTGCGAATGAAGAAGGGTCTGGTCTCACACACCACATGACCATACATGACACACCCACTTCAGCACAAGACACCCCCCACTCTGACCTTTCCCTCTAAAGCTAAGGTGTAAACCTGTCTAGTCTACAGCTACTTCTATATAAAGAGCAAAGAGTCAGAGGTGCACAGTGCATCAAAACTAAAAGTTGGTGGTTGTAAGGGCCACATGAGCAAACCCTGATTAAAATAACCCCCCCCCCCCAAAAAACAAACAAACAAACAAACAAAAAAAACAATATATATATTTATCAAAAAGAAAGTTTTTAAGTCTAATCTTGAAAATATCGCCGTCTGACTTCTGAACACAAACTTGGTGGTCTTACCTCCCATTTTTTGAAGCTACAAGGAACTATAAGTAAACCTACTTACTGACCACAACGTGTTCTGTTGGGATAATATAGTAGTGAGATCTTTACAATATGATGGACCTGAGTGTTTAAGTTGGCCAGAAAAGGAAATCTAATGTGAGAAAGACCATGTATCTTGTATGTTTTTTTTATTTTTTTTTTATTAATTGCAGTTTTATTGAAAGAACATCTTGATATGGAAGTATGGTAGACCAGTCTAAAAGTAACAAATGCATCACTTTGTGACCAGATGCTTTTAATTGATAGAATATTGCTGTGGTGAAAGAACCCAGTCCCAGAGACATAGTTTATGTGTGAGTTAAAGGATGGTCAAAAATAATTCACTGTATCACTGGAGCCATAAAGTTGATTCTAAGAGAAATGTTATGGTTAGACAATATGTTTCTGATTATTTAGGGTCAAATACATTAACTTCAGTTTTGTTAAAGAGACACACTGATATGTGTAAAAGTACCTATAGTGATTTTTATTTTGATGCGTTTATTAATAAAAGGGAAATTAATAGATGTTTCAATATATAATAGTGCTTGTTTTTTGTTATTTGCATTTAATAAAACCACCTTAAGGATAAAGACATTAGAGACATTCAGAGCTATGTCATGAGATGAGCTTATGTCTGATATCCTTAACCTGACTGATTTCTATCTATTCATCAAATGTCAGTGTGCTTTTGATGAGCTGACATGTTCTCTTTTCATATCTACACTTCTTGACCACACATATGGCCACATGCTGACTTCTGACTGCCTTTCCCTCCCCCAGAGTCCCTCAGAGGTGCCAGGGTGCTGCTGATGGGTGCCAGTACAGACATCGCAGAACAGTTGGCATACCATCACGCCAGGCTGGGTGCCCAGATAGTAATAACAACGAGGAGGGAATACGTGCATTGCACGAGGCCTGTGCTCTTGAGAATGTGTCTGATGCAATTTGTCACCTGTTGTGCACTTCCTTTTACACATACATCAGTATTTTCTTTTTCTGTAAAACCATCTGCCTCTTGGCAAAAGCTTGTACGCTTCAAACATAATAATTACAAAGTGTTTGACTGTGAATCCATCTGTACTTACAAGGTCAGAGGAGCTTTGATTCTGAATTCAGGCAAAGCTGGAGGAATGGGCTGTTTGTGGTTGGTCTTTGTTGTGTGATTCAGTCCAGTCCTGTGGATGACGCAGGGGACTCCAAAAGGCTAAAGATCTGAGATTTACAGTGAATGTACCCAAAATTTCTCTCTCTCCTCAGCAGACAAACTGACCCCAATAATGTATGATAAAGTGAGTGATCAGCCTCTGTCACAGTGGAGACTAGATTGAACAGTTTTCTATCATATATTGTTGGTTAGACAGAAACAGTAAAACTGTGAAAACAACAGATGAAACACTTTTTAACTTCTTTACCAGTGCTACAAGTACTGAACAAGGCAGGCAAGGTGGTTTGTCAATTGGTGGAAGAGGATCAGGACCAGGAGGCAAACTACAGTGCCACAGACATCCCTCCTTAACCTACTTGGAGCACAGGAAGAGGCGGTGAATCCAAGAGCCCAAAAGACTCCGAGAGGAAGCCATATTAGAACTTACCACCAGCAGATGACTGTAGATGGACCCAACTGGATGAACACCTAAATGCCATCCTGGATAAAACTCTGAAAGGAGAAGCAACCAAAAAGATCAAGACCATGGTTGAAGTCATGTTTCAGGCATGCCAAAACACTTGATGTGAAAGAATGCAAGATGTCCAGCCCACAGGACTAGCAGGAGACAGCAGCAGATCAAAGAACTGCAAGAAAAACTAAAGACTTTCAATAAAAGGTGGTGGGTAGGAAGTGAAGAGGAAAGAGCAGCACCGAATAAGATCAGTTCAGAGAAGTGGAAAAGGCTAATCCACCTTTGGAGGGCTGAGACCACCCAGAGGAAGCAGAGGGGAAAATGAGGAAATGAGGAAAGCCTTCAACTACCCTCTCCAAATCACAGTGGACCTCCTAGGAAAGCCCAGGAGTGGGACACTGATATGTTTCAAGGAGGAAATGGAGACCAGAGTGGTGGATGCACATGGAGACCCCTCCAGAGGAATCCCTCTGGGTGAATGTCCTTTTCAACTACCAACGCTCATGCCTCACACTCAGTTTAGCACGGCAGATTTCACCATGAATGAGTTCAGTGGTTACAAAAGCATAGTCCATCATCACCAAGAGGTTAACATCATACCTGCTTGATTTCATCAATCTGTGTGTCCAAAAAGGAGTCCTGGGACATTTCAGCTGCCTGGAACATACAGCAGTAATTAGCCACCTCATTAAGAAGCCAAGAAAAAGAACACCACACTCTCTGTCATTTGGCTGGACCTCACCAAAGCCTATCCAAGCATCCCACACCAGCTGATCCAAAAGGCATTGGATCACTACCAAATACTATCAGAGATAGTTGAGGTTGTGATGTTGCATATGGAGGATGAGGTTCATTGTGGGAAGCATCACCCTCAAATGACAAAGCTGGAGAAGGGTATCACAACAGGATGCGCAAATTTTGGGGCTGTGTTCATAACATCTATGAATCTACTGTTGAAGGCAGTAAGAATGCCATCAATCCAGGGAATGCAGCAGATCCTGAGCGAACTGGAGAAGATGGCAACATGGCCATGCCTGCAGTTCAAACCATGGAAGTCAAGGAGCCTTAGCATCATGAAGGGGAAGTTAACAGCAAACATTTTCAACATCCAAGGCTCAGAAATCCCAACAATCTAAGAGCAGTCCTGCTCCCTGAATCACAATGGAAATGTCACCAAAACCAAGGCACAGCTAAACATCTAACTCAAGTCAACTGATAAATACCACCTTAGTGGGAGGTTCAAAGTCTGGTGCTTTTAGTATGGCATCATTCCACGGCTGCAATGGCCCTTGCTGCTCTATGACTTTCCCATGTCCCAAGTTCAAGGAATAGAAAGACTGTGCAGCCACTACTTGCAGAAATAGTTGGGAGTCCCTCCCTTTATTTAGCACAGTCAACCTGTACAGCAAGACCTCCAAGCTTCCCTTGTTAGTTTCATTGGTGGTTGAGGAGTTTAAAGTCACCAAGGCACGGGCAGTCACCACACTTCCTCTGTCTGAAGATGGGAGAATAAAACACGCAAGCGTTCTGGCTGACATTAGATGCAACAAGAAATTGAAGCCCCAATATGCCATGATGGAAACAGAATTCCACTGGAAACATTAGGAAATTGTGGGCATGGTATTCCAGGGCTGCTTGGGCCTCGGACTCTACAACAAGAAAGTGGGGAGCAAAGCTGATGCCAGAGTCAAAAAAGGCCTTGAAGTGCAAAGGGTCTGTGAGTCAATAGAGGAAGACCACCAGGTGATGGAGATTCAGATTCAGATTCGGTTTATTGTAATTCCACATACATGAAACGAAATTTGCACTTAGGACCAGCAGTATACTGCCCTAATAAAAACTCTATAAACAGTGATCACACAACAAAATAGTAACAATAAAAGCTAATACTTAAAAAATAAATAGGACAACATGACAGCTACAGTGCAGGAATAAGAGCGTCATGTTCTAAAAGAGTACCATATAAAAACAGATAAATAAAAACATAAAAGTATAAAAACCAGCTCTAGTGTCCCAGCAGTAGATCAGTACTCATGGAGTTGATAAGCCTAACTGCCTCTGGGTAGGAGCTGCATTTGAGCCTTGTGGGCTTCGCCTTGAGGCTCCGCAGCCTCCTACCTGAGGGGAGGGGTGGGCTTGCCTCCCAGGGTTCTGTGGATGCAGTGGGACCAGGCACAGGAATGTCCACTGTCCTGGAAGGAGCTCGGGTGAAATGACCAAGGGAAGCTGACCTTTCTACTGCGTTCAGTGGCTGACCATTTTTCAACCCCATGCAACTTGAAGATCTAGGGTGGTGAGGAAGACGCCTCTTGCAAGCAATGGGAGCAGCATTTTGTACATTAAACCACATCTCGACTTGCTGCCCAAACACATTGGCAGAGGGGCATTATAGGTGGAGGCACAATAAGGTCCTCACTGAAATTGCCAAATGGGTGAAGCAACAGAGAATCAGCACCAACAACAAGCAGGTCTAACTGCACAAAGCCATAAACTTTGTGAGGGAAGGAGACACGGCTCCAAAGAACAGTACAGTGGCCAAGAATCCACTGTCCATCTTGTGATGCACGTCTGACTGAGAGCGAAGTGTGGACCTAAAGAGGATGTTTGTCTTCCCACAGGAGATGGCAGTAACCTCCCTTCAGCTGGACATGGTTCTCTCATCCAGGAACACGAAAACTATCATAGTCACTGAAGTCACAGTGCCCTGGGAAGAGAGACTAGCTATGTTCCACCAACTGAAAAAAGCCAAATACTAAGATTTGATTGATAAAGCTGTCTTAAAAGGGTGGCACACAACCATCTTCCCCATTGAGGTCGACTACCACGGTTTCCCAGGAAGATATGTCTGCTACTTCCTCAAGAAGGTTGTGCTAGAGCCTAAAGATTTGAAGAAAGCGACCTGGGACATAGCTGCAGCAGCCGAGAGAGAGAGGTCTAGATGGCTGTGGCTGTGACCAGTCCCTGCTACCTCACTCAGGTGGATGAATGAAACACCTGTGACCCTGAGATTCTGTTGATGATGCAGAAAGGTCTCCAACATTGTGGATGCTCTGAAGAGCTCCTTCTTTTTAGGAAGATCTGCAAGGTTTGCGTAGTAACTGCAATTACTGCTTGTAGCAAATCATCTTTGATGTCCCCTCACCTTACCAAACAGCATGAAAAGCTGTTTTATAAGATGTAAATAAAACTTATTGTGTTACACTATTTATACACCCTCTGAAATATATGAGAAGATGTTTTCATTACTTTATTGTAGCATTGTTACAGGACCTTCCTTCCAAAAACTTTGAAAGTTTGTCTGCACTCTTATTTGAACAAGAAACAAATGCACTTGACTCTTTTGTGTTGCTTAGCAACACAAGCCAGTCCCTGGTTTTATATATGAAAAACCAGCATGCTGCCAATCTTACAGGGTGCAGTGTGAATGAGAACAGCCATAATGCATTTTTAATTAAAACATTGCAAACATTTTTGAGGGAAACTGATAGCATTTCCCTTCATTATTAATAATATGAGATGGAGATATAACATTTACTTTCACTGGATAAATGTGATTTGCAAATCCAATATACTTTCAGATCTTGTATTTAGAATTTTAGTATCTCAAATCTCAGGCCTTTTTTTTTTTTTTTTTTTTTTTTACCCAATTTGTATTTATTTTTAAAATTTTTAAGAAACAGGCATATTTACACTGACCTCTCTTTTTAAATATGCAAGTACAGCTGGTAGGTTTTAAATGAATGCAGAATCATCTTTGTGCTGATCCTTTAAACATCATGTTGTAAGTCCATTATGTTGCATCTTTTTTTGTCTTTGTCACTGTTATTTCCTCAGCTTTGTGAGTCTAGGTATCAGCTGTTCTAGCAGAGCATGATCAATCATAGCTGTGTCTCAGACTCTCAGTGACTGTAGATATCTTATGTTTGCTCAGGTCTGTTTGCTGAAATTAATCAAAGCTCAGAAAGGCCTAGCTCTCTGTCCAACTCATAAGCAGACCAAATAGTGGCAGAGTAATTCATAAGAAAAAAGAGGAATAGATACTGCACAGAGGAATGGATACTGTGTGTAGGATACTCAATCCCTAATTATTTCTGTTCCTGCTGGGCTCCTAACATTGCCACTAAGTCCACAGTGAATGGTTGTTTTGGTCTTGTGAAACAAAAAAGCATACATATAAGTATAGAAAATTAGGGTAGCTTGTCTACCCTTCTAACAGTTATAATTTTCTGCATACTTACTTCTACAAATTGTTTTTCATTTGGTATGGGTTAAACTTTTGCATGTACGTCAATGTACCTCAGCAAGTGTACTTCTGCACACCCAGGCTTGGTCTTTCATCACCTTCTCACACCCACTCTCAATTTAAAATTCCACAGTTATTTAAATCTGAATCATATACTGAAGAAACTACCGTAGCACTAAAGGAAGTGAGCACTATCCTCTGTCCATTACAGTGACTGAAGCAGCCTTTTAAATCCACTTATACCTGTATAGCAGTCAACTTACATATGTCGTCTGTTAAGTACTCAAGGTGTTGCATGTAGTAAAGCATTAAGTGTGGCTTTCTGACAGCAGGTCAGCTCATCTAAGATGAGTTATATAGGAAATTAGTGAGAAACAAGAGCTAGTACCCAGTATGTGGCGTTTATCTGAATATCTTGAATGTTAGTGTTGGTGTGTGAAAAGCAGAAATTGCAGAAACACATTTCAGAGGTTTACAGTGGGATTTTATTACATCTTTATAAAATTCTGAAGACAAAGTAATACAAAAAACTCATAAATGTCCTGCTGTGTGCCATTATTAAGGAATTCGCCCAAGGCTTTGGAGCAGTTTTTAATGTGTGCAATCGTGTTCCATGAATAGCCTATCCTTGATTAAATAATATGTATGATTATTATTTGGCTACAATTAATTATCAAAACAAAAGGTACACATCTTCACATGAGATTTCTTATGAGCATTTTCCATACACGAGTGCCACTTTGCACTGTGGAATAAGAGAGAAATACTCATTTATAATGACAATATTAAAGGATATGATAAAGGTGACGTAGACAGAAGAAAACTGCTTGCGCTCAGAGGCAGACTGGGACTTGTTGTTCTTTGATCAGCATCACAACAAAATCACTAGTCTTCCACTCAGCACTACCAACACTTTTCCGCTGTATCCCCATCCTTTCTGTCAGGAGCTCTGCATCATCAAATGCTTGAAGTCTGTAATAATAAAAGAAAGAAGAAAAAAAAATCAATGTAACACCTCCAGGCCTTGACATGTTGAAGCTTGAATCTTCCCTTTTTTTGCACTGACGTAAACATTATGTATCAGATTTTCGATGTCACATATGTGGACTGCAGAGTTGGAGAACATCTCAGGATATGTGTGTGACACAGGTGTTGCAGAGCATTGGACTAAAAGCTCCTGGTGTGCTGATAGCTTGTGAACTTTAGATGTCGGAGATGGAGACACTACATGCAATTCCCATCTCTCTGTTTCCCTCAACCCATTTCTCTCTGAAGCCTGTTGACATTCCATCCTTCCTTTGTTGTTGTAATGCCAACCTTTCAGCTCCTCTCAAAAGAGGGAGACAGGAGGAGGAGGAGGAGGAGGAGGGGAGGAACATGGAGAGAGACAGAGGATCACAGCATAGCACTTAGAATAAACGTTCACCATATGTACTGAATAAAAAGCCTATGCTGTGCACAATTTGTAATGACATCCAATTCTGATGGAGAAAGATCATTTGAGCAGAAACCATCAAATGGGTGATTTGTGTTGTCTTTCCAATAAGTCACATTTGGACTGACAGAGGGGGGAGAGAAAAGAGACAGACTGTCCTGCATCTCCAGTATGTTTCTGAGCTGGTAGCTATGCAACAAGACTGGGAGTCAGTGGAAGAGGGGGATGGGAAGATGGGGACAGTTTACTGAGAGGAAGCAAGGGAGGAAGGGAGCAAGGAATGAGGGGAAGGGTCCTTAGAGACAAGAGGAGTGTTGAGTAGAGACATAAATCTATTTAGACCAAGAGGTGACCCCAGAGAAGATTTTCAATAATCACCACTAAGAGTATTGATTAAAAGCAGATATTTTCATTTGCTGTCACAGTTTGACGTTAAAATATATCATCTGAACATAGTAATTTTTTTTCTTTTCTTTCTTTCTTTTTTTTTAAAAAGCAGGTGTATTTTAATGCATTATGCCGCTACTCGTTATGAATTAAGCTGTGAAAAAATCCAACATGAAGACAGAAAATAAAATCTGGCATCGAGAAATAAAAGCTTTTCCTGGGTTCTGATCTCAGCTCAAGGAAATGAGTAGCTCTGGACGTGGGAGCTGTCCAGTGTCTCGGTGCTGAATGACGCCCTACTTTTCGCCACGTCCATCTGTATCTCGCCTCGACTCCGGCCCGGGAAAAAACATGCCACCTGTTGCTGCACCGAAGTTTTGTCTCAAGAGGTTATAAAGCCCAAGACCTCCGTTATATGATATAATCTGGAGCAATGCTGATTCTCATCTTAAATCTGGTCAATTATCGTTTTTTTCCTCCCGTTGAAATCACAGCAACGTGACGACATGATAAACATTTCCCGCAGGCGAGGCAGGAAGAGGAGGAAGAGGATGTCATTTCATTTCTATTAGACGCCATCGGGATCTGCTGTTTTTTTGTTTTCCTTTTGTAGCTAGAAGGATGATCATTGAATAAAAAAAAAGGTGTTTTTCAGTGATGAAGTCAGAAAACGCAACACACCAAATACACCGTAAACACATTTATATGCTGCAAATAATGAGTCTAACATTGCATTCTCCTCTCCACAGATGGACTCACCGATTATCGAAGGGAACAACAGGTGAATCCGACATAATGGTGTGCAGCGTGTGATGGGTGAGTAGTCAAGGCTGCGGCTTCTGTCACTGTTGTCTTCTCTATTGAAATCAACCACAATCTGATCCCGTGCGCCCTCCCATCCGAGTACCACGTAATGGTTATCGTGATGTTACTGGGTAAGCTGGAGGAAGATGGATCAGTCTGTTTATATACGTCTGCTGCCCAGAGGAGACAAGGAGGAGGCGGGACGATCAGGAGTGACGACTGCGAGGGGAGGCCAATTGACGTGAGTTTTTTTTCAGACCTGTTATGGGTGCGGCCAAAGCTATAGCAGCCAAATTACATTATATGAAGGTTAAGGAGGCACATGAATTAAACATGCGAACGTATACCGATGGAAAATACCCGATCATCTACTTAAATATGCAGTCACAAAGGACGAGCTGCTTTTTTAAGACATGAATCAATACAGTTTTCTAATCCCTGATTAATTTATATTGAGGGAACACCTTATAAATAAATACATAAATAAATAAACATGAATCTAGAATAAAAATAATATGAATCCATACATCTGTGGAATGCAAAAGTATGCAGAAGACTTCACCTGAGAACCATTGAGCTCAGATGTAAAACTATTAAGATCAGATATGTAACAAGTGTCAGATGCCACATACCCTGAGTAGATTTTATGCAACCACATGCTATTAAAAAATATAGTTTCAACACATCTCTGTCCGTCTGTGTGTATTTACACCCAAATGATTTGTATGTTTATTCACTTTGGATGATTACACATTGAGCCATATGCCATTTGTTGAGGTTTGTCACACTCACATCACAAATATCACCGTACATGCAGTATGTTACCACACATGAAACATTTGTCTTTGTTAGGATTTTTTTTTCTGCTCAAAGAAAATTTGGCTCCTTATGGTAAAAAAAAATAAAAAAATAAAAAAAATAAACTCACTCCACTGTGCTATTCTCAAATGACATAATGGTCAGATTTATACGATTATACAAAATTATACTATTACTCATTGTTTCTGACCCACTTGACAGTTGCTGGTAGCCGTAGGCTGCTAATGTACAAGTTAGTGATTTAAAGTTGCTCTAATTGGATGTGCAAATGCTCAGCAGAGAGGCTTTGTCATAGTCAACATAGATCTGAAGCTAAAAGGAAAAAAGAAACAAAAACATGTTGACTATAAACTTCCAACACAACTGTTTTTATTGTTTTTGGAAAATTGCATAAAACACATCACAGTATTCTGAATTTAATCATGATGCATTCAAACGGCATTGTGAATTTGATTAGCTCATTTGTGTATTGTAAAATGTAGGTACTAAATTAACTGAGCATTTATTTTGCATAGCTGAAATTGTGGATGAACTCATTTTCCCTCTGGAGCCAGATGTGACATTTTAGCAAATTCCCGTAAAAGATAAGGAAACTCAGCTGTCACTGGCTCTTTATGTTGTTCTGGTTGCGTGCTGTTTAAATCACAGCATCTTCTGACACCTGCGTTTTGACAGCTCATCATCACACTATATAGGCTGTGGAAAGAAAACACCCCATTTCATGAAAGGTAATGTTTGTATGAATGACTAGGGTCTTTTTGTAAATAAGATACACAAGTGACCCTCTGTCCGCTCTGTTCTTTTGGACAAAATTGCCAAAAAAGAGCCTGGGTGGCCACAGGTATTAGTTCTCACAAAAGCCTGGTTTCTTTGATATCCCTTTAGGCTGGTTACAAATGCAACTCAAGAGTTGGGCTTAGGGAGGAACCTGGGGGAAGATCCTGCTCACTGTGTTGTAAAGCTTTAGTTGTATAATGAACATCACATTCTGTGCCTCTTGATAGAAACATCAGGAGGTAGGATTATGCATATTAGCGATCCCCCTCTGTTCTCCCCTCTGCTTTCAGGGCTTAATGTTAACATCTGCCCACCAAGAGCCACAGATGAGCTGGAAGACTGTTTTGAATGTCTTCCATTGAAATAATTTATCTGATCACTATAATGGACCATGCATGTTATTTGGGTGACATTATAAAGGAGTCTAGAGGGAAGAAAAACTCAGTCTCTGTGCTGATAGAAGCTGAGTCACATAGGCCTTCAGCACAGCAAAAGAAACACTCCACAAAAAACACCTTTCAATTGAAGTCACTAAATTTAATTAGCAGCTGGATTTTTATGATTTCGCCTTCCACTTGTTTTTAATAATACCTGCATTCCTACAACTAGATTTCTGATTTCTATTAGTAAATTATAGTTTGAAATAACAGGAGCAAAAAAGCAGAAACCTTGTTGCTTTACGTATTTAGCCCCTTCAGGCTGTTGTTTCACAGATAAAATCCACTCTGTGTTTTAATGTGTAAGATTGAGTTTAGATAGGCCACAGGGCACTAGCAGAGGTGTGGGTGCTTTGGGAGGCAGAGTGAACATTCATTATTTTTCATGCTCTGGGTCAAAACTATGCTTGTGTGGGCTGTACTGGTAATGTGATGAAGATTTCCAGATTTCAAGGGGACAAGGTGAGGACAAGGCATGTTCTGCGGCTGTTTAAAGCTCTCATTCTTACACATGTAGATAGAGTGAAAACAGTCTAATGGACCATCTTCATACCATGGGGAAAAACAGAGAGCATGACTGTCAGTGTATACCTCTAATGAGCCTCTCAGCATTAAGGTAACCTGGTTAAGGTTGATTGTATGGGTGTGGTTTTAGCTGTGTAGCACTGAATCACTGGATCAGAGCTGGTCATAAGATGGCTCCCTCTGGTGTTCAGATTGAATTCAGACAACAGCTGCAGGAACATGTACAGATGAGCAACAGAAGAACACCCTGAAGGTGGCCTACAGTCGTGGAAAAAAAAAAAAAAATAGTAGACCACCTTTCTTTTCTTCAGTTTCTTGTTCATTTAATGCTTGGTACAACTAAAGGTGCATTTGTTTGGAGAAATATAACAACAAAAAAGCTCATAAGAGTTTGATTTAAGAGCTCATATCTATCTATTTTCCATGTTTTCTTGATAAAAACCATAAATCACTTCAATATCTATGTCATTGTACTGACAAAAACAGTGCTTTTAGGCATTCTATGTTTTCTTTTCTGTCCGTTTCAGTCACATGACACACACAGGAGTTAGTATTCGATTGCATAACCATTGTTTTTGATGACTTTGACGGTCTAATAATTTTTTCCACAACCGTACATAGGTAGTAAAGAGCAACACAAATGTTCGATAGGTATGAAATGACAGCTTTGGGCAAGGTTCTAGACTGATTTAATGTTGTTGCAAATCAAAATACATCAATAGGGGATATATTTTAGAAGACGAATACTTCATCCCTCTGGTATAGTTAAAAAAAAAAATAGAAGCTTTTGTGCCTAAACTCATTGAAGTTTTTTATTTTTTTTTAACCAGTGATAATCAAACCTGCTTTAAGATCAGTTTTAACCTGTTTAGATCACAAAGTACTAATCGGTGCTGCATAATAGTGCATTCTTGCCTTGCTGTTGATCAATAAACAGATATACACATGCAACCAAATACAGTGTTTAAAAGTAAATCTGATAAATACACCATATTTATCTTGTCTTTGTAAATTCCCATGAGCTTTACTTCATTACATCAGATGACAAATGATATTATAAATAAGACAGCCAAAGTATGTACAAGACATGGTTGTTTTTAATTGTTGATCCTCTCAGTACAGAAATATTAATTTTTTTTATTTATTTTTTTTAAACATTCTTCTGTTATTCAAGTTGGCAGCATTACTTTAGTTTTCAGAAGTGGTATTAAAAGAAAATTCCACAAAGTCTAGTGGTGAAATCCACTTTTAGCTTCCTTCAGAAAAACAAACATACTTTTTTCTGTACAAGACCCTTTCAACAAATAAATAGCATCCGTTTAAATGTGGCACATTTGTTGACTGAACATTCAAACCAAGGAGAGAAAAATTAAACTGGGTGGAAAAAATGCAAGATATATGGAAACTTCTTGGTTCAGATAAAGAAAAAATAGTCTGAAGTAGCAGAGTACACGCATTAATGCTGTGTTAATCTTAAATGTTCTTATTTGTGCTTCAGTTGGTTACAAACTACACTGATTAGCCAAAGTGATTTTGTTGCTTGATTTTATATATATATATATATATATATATATATATATATATATAAACCTAAATGAAACATGACTTTCCTTTTCTTTCTGGTTGATTCTGAGATGTAACTGCTGTAATTGAACAACACTGTTAAAAATCTATTCTGTTAAGATATATACCACATACAATGGTTTTCTCTTGAGAAATTACAAATCAAACTTTTCCAATACTTCTCAGAATTATTTAACTAACAATAACGTGATGTCAGATTTAAGGAAAAGTAGATCAAGCTTGTTGGTCAAACCCTTGTTTGCAATTAACATCTTATGTCTCATCAGTGGAAATGTAATATCAGCACAAAATACAAAAACACAAGCTCAGATTTTTCTGCAAACCTCATCAACAAAACCGAACATACTCCACAGATCAAACCAAAAATGCAATTATCACACACGCACACAAGGAAATCTACAAGCCACTGAAATAAACACACTAGAAAGATTATGTTAAAATATGTAAAAAAAAAAAAAAAAAAAATTAAATAAATAGACAATCAAAAGGACAAACTTAATATTTGGCAAGTATGCACAAAGTCAGTCTGTAAACAAAAACATAATGACATTGGGAGAAACTGCCCCACATTTATTTAGAGATCTGGTCTGTTAGAAGAGGCAGTGGCTTGATCTTTCAGATGGAGGTGCAATACTGTTCTTACATCCTTTTCCACACTCAGTGTTTGAAGGTCACCATCTCCTCCACCTTCAGCTACAACTTGGCTAAATGACTAAGGGCCCTCTGTAGACTACCCAGGTGAATACTCGAAAGACGGAGCCCGTTTTACAGCGTGGACTTGATGCATGCAGAGTTTGCTTCCCTTCCTGTCTCTGTTACCCTGTAGTACAGAGGTGTTTTGACTACCGGATCCTCGTGAAGAGGTTCAGCACAGATACGGACTCCTACAACAGAGAAATAATACAGATAGAAATGGGTGGTGTTTAAGCAATTGCACCAACAGATTTCAGAAAGAAAGAGAAAAGAAATGACACATTTTTTTTTAAAAAAAAGGTAGGAGAGTTTTAATACCTTCGTGGATCTCATCTTGCTAAAGACGTTCCAAAAACGAAGCGTTTCATCTCCTGCCCCCGTCACAATGGCTTCTCCATCAGGGGACATGGCCTGCACACAACTCAGAATTATCCAACGAATGTGCCCTTGCACCAAGCATTTTCCACACATTGGTGTATGACTGTGCTAAGATGTGGTTAATGTAACTGTGAAATTCCATTATCTTTTCTTGTGATCAAGAGCCCTGTTCATAAACTTTGATATTGTTGCACAGCAGCAAAACATGAAACCTTCCAAATGTGTGTGATGTCTGTATACTGACCAGGTAGAGTACTCTGTAGGAATGTCCAGTAAGTTTGGCCACTTGAGTGAGGGAGGGATACTTCCACACCAGAATCTGGTTCTGGGAATACCCATGTGTGCTGACCTAGAAGAAAAAGTGTTTTTTCCACATATTTATAAAGTTTCAAATCGAATTAATAATGTTTTCAGCTTGTAGTTCAGGGAGAGTCTACAATGTGTCAAATAACTCATTTCAAAGCCTTGTAATATGAGAGCAGGACTTCTAAGACAATGTTAGGTAAATCTTCTCATTTAACTTGAGGCAGAAACTACATAACAAGCAATTTCTTAAAAGCGGCTTTCCTTTATTTTTCACCCAGACTCACCAGTTCATTCGTGTGCTTGGACCAGGCCAGGTTGCACACCTGGGAGCCGGTGTCTGTGCATTGCAAGGGTTGTCCTGTCAGGGTGTTCCAGAAGCGGATGCATCGGTCTGCAGTGCCGCCTCCGGAGGCCAACAGGCCGTGCTGATGGGGAGACCAGGCGATAGCCTTCACTGCAGCTAAGTGCTCAGTGTACTGCTGCACTGGGAGTACGCTCGAGTGGTTCCATACAAGCAGCTACAAATACAACAACAAAAAGATTCATGCATTTCTGGTCATTCGTCATGTTAATATACAGGGTTCCAGATTTTGGTGATGCTCCCAATATGAATACAAAATAAGACTGAGTGATGACAGGTATTTGCTGGTAGCTTTTTATAGTAGCTTTACATTCCTTTAACCTCCCAAGTGACTTTAAAGCCTGAATATACAAATACACTTCGAACAATACAGTGGTGCACTGCTCGCTCCCAGGTGATGGTGGATTTTACTTTGTAGTCTTTTTCCACTGCAATCAATACACTTTTTTTCACAAGCACATTTTACATGTAGCTTTATAAAGGCAACGTTGACATTAAACAATCAATCACTTCAATTGTATTCAAGACATTTTAAGGTCTAGAATTTAGATTATTGAATTTTAGGACATGCAGAAGCCCTGACACACAATACCTAATACAAACAAAAAGCCTAAGGACATAAAAATGAAATTCCCTGTCTGCACACCTTGTTATCATTTCCCCCTGAGGCTAGCAACTGATGGTCTGTGCTCCATTTGAGCCCACAGACTTCCTGTCTGTGTCCTTGTAGCCGTCGTTCTGACTGGAGAGGCGGGGCTCTGATGTCCCTCTGTAGGATCACCCTATCACGGCTCCCAGACGACAGCTGGTCTGCATTCCATGCCAACGCACCTGGTGGCAAAGAATGAAAGGCAGATCGAAGGGAGGATGATTCACCCAGCGTGAAGGAGAGATGGCGCAACACAGCTGTGTAAACATGAATGAAGGTAGTAATACTTTGCTCTTGTCGGCCTATCCGCTTCCATCTCTCCAACCACTCAACTCACCCACTCTGGCGGTGTGTCCTTCTAATACAGAAAGTTTCTTCCCTGCTGCTGCGTCCCAGATCTGTACATAGCCTTTATGGGTCCCCACTGCCACCAGGTTACCCTAAAATAGAAATCACAGGTTCAACATTCCACTGTAACCTGGATCGCATCTTTGATGATGCAATATGTGTTCTTGTACTTCCTACTTTCAAACACACTTCCATCTAAGAGGATCTTTTCATGACCTCATTTTGACTTTTTATACAAGTATAAACCTACCCTCTCTGACCAGCCCACTGATGTTACTGAATCTCCTTCTACAGAAAGGTCACATAGGCGAGTCACCTAAAACAATAAGCAAATTACATATTAGCAAAGATTAACAGACATACAAGATGTGGCTTAGATCAATCATAAGGCTGTTTTTTTTTATAAGTCAATATATCTATAGGAACAACAAAACAATTAAACAGTAGCAATAAACAGATTAAGGCAATTAGTTTCAGCTCAGAAATTACAGCCGTCGATGATGTTTATTATTGGGTCTCTCAAGTGGAACCACAAAAAAAGATTTTGTGCTGTTTAGTTTAATGTTCAGTTCGACATTTAATTAGGTTTATTTATTATTACTGTTTATTACCATTTATTTATTAAGATATGACTGGGAGAAAACATTGGTTAAATAATTATTTGCTTACTACTGTTGACAGAATTGACAGATTTACTGTTGATTAAAGGCTGCACTCAGTGACTCCTCATACACACCTGACTGGTACAGGCACTCCATAGATAGACACAAGTACCCAGTCCAACACTGAGCACATTGAGGGAGGACCAGTCCACTAAGTTGAGGTAGAAGTCATCCTGAAGTTCTGGAGCATCTAGGACTTTAAAAGGAATTTTGGAAATTTTCCGTGTAGGTTTTCTTGGTGACCGCAACAGTTTCTGGCTGCAACACAAAACACAGTTCAATATGAGAACACTCCTTCACTCAACTGAAAAGATACCATTTAAGGAAAGAGGAAAACATCACCTGTTACTACTGACAGGTGATAGGGAATATGGGGAGACGGTGTTTCCATCTTCCTCTGGCAGAGTCCGTTTTGTACTTACAGAATACTAAAAACGACAAATGAACAATTACTGATGCTGGTAAAAACCCCTTACTTTAAACACATGCAGAGTTTGAACTGTGCCAATGCTTTTACACTAAAAAGGCTTCTTTTTGCAGGAGTAGATGGTTGCAGACGGCGGTCTTCTGACTGGGGGTCCTGGACTTTCTCAATGCCTGCTCCTAGCAGCTCATTTTTCAGCAGGGCTGAGTAAGCCAGACCATCCGCTGAAGCCAGAGGAAAAGACAAAGGGGAAATCAAACTGAGGCTGTCAAAATGATTAAGTTCAAACATTGTGTTCCCTTTGCATTTTCTTAGCTCTCTAAAGATCAGAGAGGACTTTTGCTTTGCTTTGTTAAGTCCTTATCTACAGTTTCCATGAGCCTGTCCAGGCTTTGTAAACAAGAGAAGGTCAAATTATCAAGTGTGACTCAAACAGACAGAGATGCCTGTAGAAATAATCCAACTCATACTGAATGGATAGCTACAGCGGAGAAGGGCATTATTGTCTTCCATGATACATTTTTTCTGTAAAGAGTCACACATTGCCTTGGTAGGGCTGTGCAATCGCCTCTAAATGTGATATTGTGGATTGTCATTGCTCTACATTGCCAATACGCAATTAAAGACACGTTGGCACGTGTCTCCAGCATGGCTGCCAGCACTGACTATGCTTGAATAATTAGGAATAAGGAAATATAAAATGATATGACTGTCATATTTGTATGGGGCTTGGGCAAATCAATTTATTTGTTTTTTATTAATTTATAATCTGCATTAATAATTGGGTCTATATTAACATTAGATTGAATTATTGTGAACAAAGATTGTCAACACAGCACAACTGAATGTTGCATCTGCACTTCAGGACACCGTCATTAACTTTTAACCTGTTTAGGTGGCAGCGCCGCAACACAGGAATTTATGAAAGCCCTTGTGAACATTTCAACACATTAAAACAATATTTATTTGCAGTTACTCTAGTGAACAATCCTGAAGCATGAGCACACTGGCTGCATCTTTACGGATCAGAGATGTGCCGTCGCTGTCAGCATAGAGCTGGCAGTGACACCCTGTGCATTGAGAAGAGACGAGAGGAGAGAAAGTGGATTGTAGGTCTGTTTGTGCAGCGGGTCTCTTCTGACAGTCATGTACAGAAAAATCTCAATGTATGGTAGAGTGCGTTTTTTTTCTTTTTCTCAAAATCACCTTGATATCCAGCAAATCGCGTAGCAAACCTCTAATCGCCAATACACATACAGGAAAGTACAATGGTTGTACCCTATAAATGTCTGCTGCAGTATTATAACAATATGTTTAATGATACCAGTGCCATTGAAGCAACAAAATATTAATATTATCATAAGATTGTTGTTCTCAACAGGTTTTTTTGTTACACGTCTCATGAAAGAGTTCATTACCTTTGTTGGTGTCTGTTGTGCCATCTTTAGTTTTCCTATTTTGATTGTGTGACTTTTCAATTTCCTATGCCAGAAAATAAAGCAAATACATGATTGTTTTAAAAAAAAAATTGACAACAAATATATAAAAGCAATTTCACACAAGTAGAATGGAGAGGAATATGTCTGTTAATTAATGAGTATTAATCAACACTGATAACACTACTGATGACATTGTTCTTTTCGTTAGGAGGGTAGTGATTTCCATGTAATATTACTGCATGCTCACATTGATGCGGTGGAAGTTGACACTCCAGTTGGCTCCTGCCCGGGAGGGAATGAAGCGATCGCCATGCTTGCTAGGAGAGGACAGGGGGGAGCTGGTGGGTGTCATAGCTCGCACTGTTCCCACAGCTTTCTACACAAGATGAGAGGAGAATGCATTTTCTTACCAAGAGCAAAAAAAGGAAATAAATTGTATGGCAGATGGTCTGTTTGTTTTAAGTGTTAACAAAAGGAGGCACCATTCACAATCTGAGGCATTTGGCTGCAAAGGTCTTGTTTTCACTCAACACTAGTGACACCGTCAAAAAAAAAAAGAGAGAATGGCCTGCCAAAGTCTCTATTCTTCTAACACATGGAGAGTAACACAACCTCTCCTTCGTCCACTTTGGGACAGGCTATTATCATTCTATAGGGCAAATAATGTACCCAATACAATAATGTGCTTTCCCTTTGTCTTGTATCCTATTTTGTCCCATGTTAGTGAAAAAAAATTAACTCCGGCATTTACCCATTCTAAATCAATAATAATAATAATAATGATAATAAACATTCAAATCACAAATGCAATATGAGCCTGTGAAATTATATCTACACAAAAGGCTTCAATTTAAAATGCCTGGATTTGGAAGATTTTGCTTGGCATACTTGCAAAAATAACAAAAACATTTGTATTAATTTTAGTGTAAATTTGTAGCCTATGTTTTAAGTGACAAATTAAAAATGAGCAACTTGTGAATTTTCCTTGAAAACTACTACACTCAATCAAATATTGACATACTTACAAACATATAAAACTTAGTGTTCGCATTGATTCTATTCATATTTTAAATGCTGTCATTTTAAACTATGAAATAAAGAAGAATGAAAAAGTTAAAAAAAATAATCTTTTCAAATGACAGTGTAGTATATTAAAATACCTATAAAGGCCATAACTGCCTCTCAGTATGTAAGCACATAAGATGGGTCAATTATCAACCCAATATCTGCTTGTTTTTCTACAAGAAATATCAGTCCAATTTGTAAAAAGTGTCTTTTATTTACTTACTATGGGGCTTGCATTCTCATTTTGAATGTTGATCTGCCTAAGCAGTCTGCATTCATAGTCTTGATCCATGACGCCTGAAACAGAATATGATTGAACAACATATTTATTGATGCCAACCCATAATGGCCTGAATGCATGTAACACATGACAAGAGCATAACAGATACTCCTTTAATCATAACTTAAATGGCTCTTAAACAAGCCACTTTAACGTTAAAAATCACAGCGAGATAGGTTTTGTAGAGAAACCTAGGAAACAATCAGATATGAATTGATCAATTAAAAAAAGCCAATGTGCAAATATTATGTTATAGTTACTTAGCGTTAAAGAAATCCACCCATGTGATACCTAAACACCAGCTTCCACATAAACAGTGCACCATCAAAAACATCTAGTTTGACATACAGGTGAAGTAGCTAATAACACACACCTGTTAGTTGAAGGAAATGACATTAGTTACAAACAAAAAAATTCAGCCGATCAGTTGTGGATGAGCAGCTCACTGCCAACAACAGCGATTAAGTCTGTTTTATCTTGACGAAAGCGATCAGCCAATCCCCCCAGACCTATGTTAACAGCACATTATTTGACATGCTGAATAGTTTTAACAAGTAATCGGTGCTAACATTATCTCCGATCTATAATTGCAATGCATATTTAGGTCAAAAACTTAGTAATCCAATCATTCATCATACAGAGGTATGCTAATGCTAGCTCAACTGGCTTAACCTACCGTCCCCAGCGCTAGCTATCAAGCTAATACATTAGCAACATTGTTTGTTCTAATCTACGCCTGAATTTACACGTACCGTGCCCCGATACACTCTTCCCGTTGTGCGCGGCTAAACCGTTTTCCTTGGTGTTGTCAAGTCCAGTTGAAAATATATAATTTGAGCGTGTTACTCTTAGAAGACAGCATACAAAACACAATTTATTTTTTACTTTCACCGAGCGTTCAATTTGGGTTCGCTATGCACCACGGGAAGGACGTGACGTCACCGATTTTGAATCACAATTTGCGTTGCTAAGGAAACGTGTCACTGGGACTGTGGTTATGAATTGTCTGTTTATTTTACCATCCTAAGACAATACATTTCCTTAAGAGAAAACATAGGAGCTGCGTAAAATTAACTCGACAGATACGGAGCCGTAGAAAACAGAGAGGAAGGACATTCTGGGAAAGACTGATGGAGCAGGTTCATGGTTAGTAAGGCACTGCCTCTGCCAGTCAGAGCGACAACTATATCACAACAAAAAACAGTGCACAGGTTATGTTTCATATCAGCATTATTTAAACGTACATATATGAGGCATAGTTCAATTAAGGTCAAAATTAAATTTTCAATCAAATTATGTTGAATATGTAATTCATTTTGAGATTAATGTGCATGAGAAGGAAAAAAATGCTAAATTAGGCCTTTTTCCACCAAAAGCCCAGGAACTTTATTACCGGGAACTTTTTTTGGGGTAAAAGAGTTCCTGGTAATTGCATTTCCACCGCACCCAAACGTTCTTGGTTAGTTAGATGGATGGCTACAGAGAGAGCGAGAGCTACTTAGCTAGTTACAGAGAGGTGATACAATTTCAAAATTAACAGTCAAAGGAATTTAGCGGATTCACAGGATGACTGCAGGCACACCTTTGTCCTTGTGATTTTTCTAATGTCAAATATGTGCCATGGAGCAAAAAAGGTTGGGAAACACTGGCATAAAGGACCTTCCCCAAGGACCCACCTGAGGATCGAACCAGCCATCTTCTGCACCAAAGTCAGTAGAGTAGTAACACTCAATAATGGAAATAAAAAAAATGCATATTCCTCTAAATACTTTTTATTAGCAAAAAAAGATGACCTACAGAATAAAGATTGCAATGAAACAAATATAATCTAAACATGTAAGAACAGACAGAAGAAATCACATGTGCAAAAGTTTGAAAACACATTCAATGACAATGTTCTTTCAGATACAGCTATGACTTACTAATGATGATGATGTAATATTAAATACAACATACAAAGAGTATTTTCCAAATATGGTCCAAATATTACTCAAAGGAATCTGAATCTGAAAGTGCCAAAGGTACAGTAGGTTCAAGTAAGTCATTGAAATTTCTATTAAAAGAAATGGCTAACACCCGGTTAAGAAATATGTGCAAAATATAGTTAAAAAATACAAGGAAAAAAATCTATATGCAAGACGATAAATATAAAGGGATCTCGTAAAATATTCTTTTTCATAAGCAACAATGGCGTGAAATGTGGCTCAACTCAGCAGATCAGGGTTATCCTCTTTTATATCTAGGCGGTAAAAACTGCCTACAGTCCTCTAAATTAACTGGATATCTTACAATCATTGCGTTTTTTGTGAGCAGTGTACATTTGCTTGATTGCGTCAAATGTTTAATTGTCCTGAAATGATTCTCAGTAACTGTCATAGGGAACAGTCCTGAAAGTCACAGCTCAAACTGTACAGCACAAATACCATGAGAGATTCACATCACATCTTTTAAAGACAGAGCATGTCTAGTAGAAAAATACTATAAAACATATTTTATATGTAGAATAAACAAATCCAGGCTGAAGTCAAATATGAAAATGATAAGATAAATGGCATGGAAAATACTCCTGAACCAAAACATAACATAGTACAGTGTTGAATTTTGACTGGAAATAATAGATTTAAGAACATTACATCTGTGAAAAACCTGTCAGCACATACTAAATACATTCAGAGGACTGAGATGTAAAAAGCTAACGAAGTGCTTGATCCAGTGAGGAGTGATTGTTGGAATGGCAGGGTGAACTTAAATGAAAGTAAAGAACATTTGGACACAGGACACCGTTTACAGAGAGGAGGTATCTCTAGGCATGAGCTGCAGGCCGTTGCTGACCTGAAAGCGAGTTTCATCAGATATACCGTACTGCTCCAGTGGATCCTGTGGAGGTAGAAGAGAGTGAGTAAATACTGAAAGACAACAGAAGCTTTGAGTGTACAGGGCAAAATGACACTTATTAAAACAATGTCATGTTTCATTTGAAAGGGCAAACTCACCCAACTTACAAAGAAGGATATAAATAAACACAAAAACATATTTTATCACAGGTTTGTTTAACATTTTCTGAACCTAAATGTCTGTTGTCAGGAAAATACATCCAACAAATCCATCTGACCAGTGTATGAATGGTCCAAACGTTCACTTGAGGTATGTAGATGTGAAAGAAAAGAAAATTGTTTCTGGAAATATGCACTGGTTTAAATTTTTAAGAGACACATAAGGTAGTAAATTCAAAATGAAACCTGTCTCGGTAAAGTGCTTATAAACCACAGCCGCGGGGCTCTATTT
>JAPSES010000030.1:959034-971277 GCA_029822895.1 Maxillicosta whitleyi | reverse complement strand
GGGGCGTGCTCCTACGCTCAGAAGGTCAATCATTTTCACTTGTACACTACACTTTTCTCTCTCCTCTGTTTCTCTCCATCACTCTCTCATCTGTGATTCTCAGTACATGAGCGGCTTTCTGATCCGTAAGGACTCTGTTAATGAATGCTGTATTGCTATTGATTTCTACTCTGATCTGTGTTTGTTCAGATGCAATACTAGTCACATTTTGCTGCGATGTTGAGAGGCGGGCTCAGCTGATAGCTGTGATGGAGTGTTGTGCCATCGTCCTGCAAATTGGATTTTAATGATTCAAGTATCATTTCTTGAACACTGCTTGCTGCTCCCTGCAGAAATTAAAACATGATACCTTTTATGAAAGACTCAGAGAGAAAGGGTCATGGAAAAACTGTGTCGGCATTCTTGCAGAAAAGATATGAAAATTCCTCAAAGGCTTTTTTTTACATCAGCGTGAATATGCTTGTGTTTGTTTTGCTTCAACAGATGCTCAAATGCAAAGACTGTGTATTTACATCTTTTTTGGCAGTTCTTTCCTCCATGAGGCGTAATTTGTTTGGGTGAATATAGATGGACAGATTTTCTGTAATGTCCTTCAGCACTGACCCTCTATTCTGCACACACACACACACACACACACACACACACACATGCATTTTGCTTTGAGGGAGCACAGATTCAGACATTATTTCTGCCTCGCTGCTACACAAACAGCCTTGCAGAAGCCTGGGGACTGTTCGCCAATGGTGTGCATATACACACATACACGCAGACACACACACATCCATGAAGGCACATGTGCGTCACTCTCCCTGCAGTACTGGAGGCATGTGGAAGTCACTTGGGGATGCCAGCACATATGTGTGTCTTTGTCCTTTAAATGTGTCACATATAATAAAGAGGCCCACAGTCGTTATAATGTTTCTGCTAAGGCTCATTTAGATTTAAATATTAGCCACCTTTTTAAAATACAGCTACTCTTTATACAATAAATTTGCCTTGAATCGTGCTCCGCTGCACACTGACCTCTGTTTTTTTGTCTGTTATAAATTGGCTGGAGACTTGTTCCCCTATGGCAAAGCACTTGAGGTGTTTCAGTAAGTGAAAGCACGTCCCTGGGAAGATAGGAAGCATCCACTGAGAACTTAATGTTTGACAGGGTAGCATCCAGCATATTAATATGGGTAAAGACAGTACAGATAAACAGGTAAGAAGGTGTTTATTAGCTCATGTTTTTGCACTGTCTGTCATTCCCTGACTCTGAATTTGATCGAACAGCGTTTTAAACTGACTGCCATTGTTTAAAAAGAACAAAAGCCCTTGGCAGATTCTTTCTCTTGTTCTGTTGTAGGTTTTGTTTCTTTTTTTGGTGTAATAGTCATTCACTCCTCTCCTTTTGGGCTTGTCAGCTGATCCTAGGTTAATTTGCAGTGTCAGCTGTGCCTTCAAGTGTGGAAGCTACGTATTAATCTCAACTGTTCTACATCTTTTTCCATCTTGTGAGTACTTACTCCTCAGTGTCCCACTACTTGTTACTGTTTTTTGTTTTTTTTTTACCCTTGTTTTAGATTTTTAACAATCAAAACCTGGCCTGAGCCCTGAAGTGTCAGCCCCTTTTCCTACGCCCATTTCTCCAGCCTTTTAAGTATTGAGTCATGAATTTATTATGCGAATCAAAATAGAGCAATGACTCTTTGTCCCTTTCCCTGCATGTCATTGGTCTAGAATGAATAATTCAGACACTGTGGTTGAAATTAGGATCAGCGAGAAAAGGAATTATTTTGGAGCCACACAATTCAGGCTATTTTCGAACGGCGAGCTGTCGGCACATATCCTGCAGCGCTCATTCTTTCTTCTTTCTCTCTTCTTGCTCTCTTTCATTCCTCCCACCAGTTCACCCGCTATCACATGGAGATAGAGCAGATTCTTCTCTGTCTTGTCTGTCTTTGGAAGGGACTGCACAGTAAGCAGATAGAACTGGGATGTAATAAGTACTGCATTATTTCTCTGCTTGCTCCATAAGTTTAGTACACATATATTTATTGCAAATGTCTGCATATCTGCTGCTTCACTGTCATAATTTGTAATATTTGTATGTTGAAATGTTGGTGCGTGCTCCTTTCTCAGTCCCCAAGGTTGTTTGTCAGTGCACAAGAGGTGATTAGGGATGCTGTTTTACTCCACTGCTGAATAGCTTAGATGACATAGCATGCAACAGACAGTTTAGACAACCACTGATGTTCTTACACAGGCCTTGACATCTCAATCTGTTGGCTTCTATGTGTTGTTTTTGATGTGAAATGATAGTAACTGGGTTAGTTTTAGAGGTTCTCAGTTTGTAGGTTGTTGTCCTTACAGTTCCATTGCATCTCACAACACATTTGACATGCAAAATCCAGCAGCAGCCGATCAGTAGGGAATGTGATTACGATGTGTAGGTATGGTAGAGGCCACTCCGCGGTCAAACTCCCATATGGATATACAGGGTCCACACATGAACAAAAACCTGGCCGCACAAGCTCTGTATGCACATAAGGTCAATCATGCGCTCGGATACATTCCCATAGATGCAGATGTACACTCGAATGATTATTCTCTGCCTCCTGGGGCATCATTGAAACTTTTCAGCCATGACCTCACTAAAGGGTGAGAGAGTGAGAAGAACATTAGAGGGAGTGAAAACGAGCAATGAAGAGAGTCCTTGAATTTTAACCGGATGCTCCCTGGGGAGAACTCCCCTCATCTCTGTGTGCCTTCAGTGCCAGAGTCCCACGACTTCCTTTCGGAGCTCAAGGACCCTGACTGCTCTCATATTCTCTAAGGGAAACTCGTCTGCCATCACTCAAGTTGGAGCTACTTTTAGGGAGGAAAATCATTTGATGAATCAGTAGCAAAGGGTTTCTCTTGTACTGTTTTAGCTCTAGATAATGACATCCTTACAGCTACAGTTATCCGAAGTGAAGGATGAACCACAGGATAAATATCACACTTATCGGTGATGGGATCCGGATTCCAACTACAACTAATAATGGAAAGGTTTTGGATCATTGGCGTTTGGGTACCATGAAGCCAAAGGTCTGAGTAGATTATTTAACGAAACTTTTTTTTTTTTTTCACATTTTATAAAATTAACCACTATATAGGTACTGGGCAAACAGTCACTGTTCTTTCCTGTCTCAATCAGAAAGGTTCTCTACCTCTTGTTGCCAATTGTATTCAGCTTTTGCCTGTGATAATTATTATTATTGGGTGCAATTTTCGACTTCAGCCACAAGCTATAGTACCAGAGGAAAAGATTATTTTAAGCAATTATAAGATGCATGTTTGTAGTAGAATGAATAAAGAAGTAATGTGTGTTAATGCACAAGTGCTTATTCATACAAGATGGATAGACTTTTGCTGTAATTAGACGCAGGCAAATGGAAAGGTGATACTTTTTTTTGCAGTGCTGATAGTGGCATTAACATCGACTCTAAAACAACTTTTTTCCCTGAGTTTTGGTTCCATCTTGTTA
This sequence comes from Maxillicosta whitleyi, assembly GCA_029822895.1. Classification (NCBI taxonomy): domain Eukaryota; kingdom Metazoa; phylum Chordata; class Actinopteri; order Perciformes; family Neosebastidae; genus Maxillicosta; species Maxillicosta whitleyi. The sequence goes on along the minus strand of JAPSES010000030.1, from coordinate 967,766 downwards.
AATTCCCACTGCAGGTACACTACTGTACTATCCCACTGCAGTTGATTGTCATAACCATGAAGCATACATTTTTATGGAGTCATTTTCAACATGACTGTAGCTGTGAATAGGGCAAAAATAGAGGATGAAGCTCCATATAATCCTGAAATAAAATGCCATTTTCACAGTTTTTGAGAAGACATTATGGTTGTTTAAAATTTAAAATTAAAATTAGGAGGCTGATTTATCAAGATAGTGTCGTTCCATCTTTTTCATATGTGTGTGTTTGTTTGTTTTTCGTTAAACTTATTAAATATTAGACATGTAAATCCTTGACTCTTGTTGGAAAAAATATATTTTTCTACATATTGCTGTATGATGGAAAGTTTTTGAGATGGACAGAAATGCTCCAGTGGAAGTGATGTGAATCTGAAAAGTGAAACGTTTAAGGATTATTAAATCCCTGATGATCAGAAAGCTTAAAACAGCAAGGTTTTGATTAAATAAATCAGATAAACTGACAAAAGCATATCTAATCAACTCAAGAAATAATGTTCATGCAATTACAGTGTTGATACCAACTGCTATTATAGATAGAAATTTTGACTGCAATGCTGCAACTGCTGTATGAAACTAATATTTTTTTAGTAGCAGTGTGTGTACATGAACATACTTATATAAATGCAGACATTTTTAGGCTAATGGAAACTGTCAGAGTGCTGAACTCTACAAATCAAGACAGCATCACAACCAGGCTGCTGTCAATCAACAAACCCACTCCGAACATTCAATTCCAGAGCTCTTTCTTTACTCTGAGCCATCCTTGCTTCACTGTCCTCTTATCAGTTTCTCCATCCTGTGTGGGTTTTTTTTCATCGTTTTACCCACTTCTCACTCCTCCAACATCCCTTATTTGTTCAGCCCATTTCATGACCTTTCCAGAAACTTCGTCCCCTGTGTCCATCTCCTCCTCCTCCTCCTCCTCCTACCTCTCACTGTGTTTCTTTCACCACCTTGCTGTGCACTGTTTACAAAGAATTCACAGCCATACATGTGTCCATACATACATGTGTGTATGTTTGTGAAGGAGGTTATCTATCCTCCCTGGGGGATCACTGCTGAGAAAAGGATCTAGGAGGTCTGATCATCGCCTTCTGCCCGGTCCAGTGCCATTTTTTTACTGAAGCGAAACAAACAGAAAAAAAAAACAGCAGCACAAACACCACCTCATGCACACATATGCTGTGTCGGTGTAGTCCAACTACAAGCTGAACAGTATTATCAGTGCTCAGGGATTGTCGCCTTTGTTTCCTCACTACAAAGGATCCCAGCTCTCTCTTCCACATCCTCTGCTTTCTTTTATTCTACGCCCTTATCGCTCACCATTTTTCTCTCTCCTCATCACGTCACCCATTCCATTTTTTTTCCACCTTCACCTCTATTTCTCCATCTTTTTTCCACCCCTCATTCTGCCCCTTCATCCCTACATCTGAAACGGTCACAGCAGCTCCTATTGGTCCTGCAACAAGAATCAGAGAAACAGGCAGCCAATAAGCTTTCGGGCTAACAGGGTCACTATTATCCATGAAGCAGCGCAATTACTCTGCATTTACAGCCCTGCCATGTATGCATATGCAATGCTTTTCCCTACCTTGTACCTGTGCTGCACTTTTCCACTATACATGAAAATCTTTTATATGTACTCTATGTTTTATTTATAATAGCCTAACTGGAAGGGGAAAAAAATCCATTTTATTTTTTCATTGAAATTTCTCACATTAAAAAAATGCATTTGTTAAAAATAGAATAATAAAGTGGTATACAGTATAAATGGGATTAAATATATATTTGCAGTCAGTTTATGCATTCAGGTCAAAGCTGTGTAATGTTCATCGTAAATTCTCCCCGTGTGAATCCGGCATCATGCTGCTCTTCAAAGACAGGGGAAGGAAATCTGTCAGACTCCTCCCCTCCCCCTTTTTTCACCCTCCAACTCATTCCATTTCTTACTGTTTACTTGCCATACAGTCAGTTATATATTTGCACCACGTACCATACACTTGGGCTACGCTCAGATGTGCAAATTAAACAAGTAAGGCAGCTGTGTCCTTTCCCTCTGTAAAATGCCACTGTAGTCATTTTACATTTAATGTCTCCTGCTATTAACTGAAACCATATTATACACTGGGTTTTGTTTTCCACACACTGTAGGCTTCACGCAATGTTTGCTATCAAGCAACATCAGGATTTGTGGGTCTCTCATGTGGTGTCTCACTGAGCGTCAAGCCTAATTTGCATCATTAGATTCCCTCAACTGTGGAATAGCTTTGACCTTCCTCCATCATTAGTGACAGAGTGAGACAGAGTGTCCCTCATACCTTCCCCCATTCGCTCTTTTACTCCTGTTTCATCTATCACATTCCCCTCTTTACTGTCCTAAATGTCCATCATCTCTCCCCTGATACCCTATCTATCATATTCTACTCATTATGCCCCTGTACACTTATCTGTTTCAATTGTCTTCCTTGTATTTCTTCTCACCTCACCTCCTCCAGCACCTATCTATTCATCAAGAAAGAACCAGCTGTCTTGGTTTTAAACACCCCACTTGGATTTCTTCCATTTAACAAACTGACGAATTGAATTAATTTCCTTTCTTCTGATGCAAAAAAAAAAAAAAAGACATAAAAACACACTCCCACACCTCACACTCATAAACACACATTCACACTGAGCTGAAGCCAGGTGAAGAAGTACCGTTGCTTTTCAGGTGAGATGTCTCAGGGGAAATGTTTTTCTTCGCAGAAATTGGCCGGCTATCATCACAATCTGGCACTGTGAAGAAGACGTGATTTACTTCCCAATGATCAGCCCTCGGGATCACCCTACCATTTTGTTATCTGGAGGCTCATTAGCTTTTAGAAAAGAAATGACACTAGAAATGAACTGTCTCCGTATCCTGTCTAGAGCTCACTGATCAGAATTGTGATGGCAGAGTCTTTTGTTTATGTGAAGGACGTGTGTCTTTTGTTACGACAGCCTCATAACGCATATAGACATGACCTTCAAATAACTTCCCTGACACATAAAATACATGTGATAATATGTGTGAATGTGTTGTTTATTTTTTGTTTTTTTTTTCCAGGAAATACTTTCAAATAAGGCTGGTGCTCATGACAATGCTTTTTTGTATGCATGTGTGAGATAATTAATGAGTCATTTTAATCCACACCAGTAATAAGGCCACAAATCTCCGGAGGGCAAGACTAATTCAAGGTTCATCAGTCACTTGTCAAACTATATATCACTCAAAATGATTGCTGTCTACAATTGTGATTCTTTTTCTCTCTCTCTCATAGACAGGTCATGTTTGATTAAATGAAGTCTTTTGATTTTATCTCCATGCTATTCTTAACTCTTTCTCTCTAACTTGCATCCTCACTAATAGTGCAGTAATCTTTGCACTTGCTGGTTAATTACACCGCAAGATAAATCATTGCTAAATTAAATACGTTTCCACAATACACTCATGAAAAGCCATGTAAACAGAGGCTTATTCGCACGCAGACACAAACACAAACACAACTTATGCAGCTTTGTGTACTTTCAGTAGTGCACATTCCAGACTTAATGACTTGTAAGTCTTTCACTTTGCCTACCAGCTGGCATGTGTCCAAACCTCTGATCTAAGAACCGAGCTCTTTATCGCTGCTGAAAACATTATGGTTCACATATAGCAGCGTATAACACAGATTGGTACACTTGCTGTTTTAACACATCACAGTGATTGCGCGTGATGCTGAACTGAGAATGAAAAGGTGATTTTTGTTCCTGTTTCAGCACGAGGAGATGCTCTGTAGCAGCTGCAACCTGCCCGCTAATGAGGCAGTGTCCCATTGTGGATAAAGGAACAATACTGACTGGGATACAAGAGTAATTGGTTAATGCAGCTGAATAAGGTTAAAATGTGCAAGTGAAGAACATGTAACAATTAGGAAAAACATTTTGTACTCATGTTACTTACACCACACCTTCTCGCCTTGTATTGTGTAACAAAAGCTTGTAAATGTGAGAAAGAGGTGCCAGTGACGCAAGTGAATTTGTTTATGAAATAGTTTAGTGATAATAGGTGGGTGGCTTTTGTCGGAATGTAAACTAATCTATTCCTCTTTTAGCAATGGCATGCTACTAATGCCTGCCAGCTGAGACAAAATGACCACTGCAATGGAGATTTATGATGCCGCGACCCTTAAACCTGCCGATCACATGACTTCATTAGGTACGAGGAGCGGAAAGTGTGCCGTCATGAGTCACAAATAGTGTCTGTGATTTTAGATCTATGGTCTGACACAGTAGAGTCCTAAAGATATAACACCTGAGCAGAAACCATATGTCTGTGGGCACGGTTCTGTCTAATAAGCTTCACTGATTGGCTGCCCTGTGTTGTTTGTTTACTACACTATATGTATCCACCTGTCTGTATCTGCGGGACCACGCTGTGAGTGTTTTTGTGTGTGTCTTTTTGTGTCTGTGGTCTCAGTGTGCTTTGGTTTGAGCCAGAAAAAAGCAGGTCAAAACACCACAGGGTGTGAGAATCATCAGAATAGCTACAGTACGGCTAATTAAATGTGCCAGGCCTCCGAGTAAAACTAAAGGATCTGTGTTCACTAGATGTTCACTACTGACTGAAGTACTGTTTGTTATCACCAGATAAATTAATTTAATCAGAAAAAACAATTATGGACTAAATTCCATCATCTGCTCTACTGGACATTACATTTTTTTTATTGATGTCGTCCACTTTATTTCTGGTTTTAGGTTGGCTTATTTGATTTTATTCATGGAATTTGGGACAGAGAAATAAACAAAAGTGAGGGAAAACACAAAGAACACCAGCTTTAAAAAAAAATCCTGATGATCAAAAACATATCACAATAAACACTAATAACTAACGTAAAAAAATATGTCTTTATCACCGAATTAAGATTTATCTATTTATCGATTTATACATTAGAAGCCACAAATTTGTCCACATCAGAAGAATTCACAGAAATAGACCACATCCTGAGCGACAAGGTAATTTAGCAACCAAACTAGCAGTGATAATAATAAAATAAAATAAAATTTCAAAAAACAAAGATTTGACAAACGTCTTTGATAAAACATCTTATAGCAACTAAATAAATGTAGTATCTCCTATAACTTCCTGGATATGTGTGAATAACATCCACATAAAATTGTACATCTGATTTCTTTGTCCATTAAGGAAATATGTCTTTCAAACTAAAAACAACAAATAAATCAATAGAACTGATGTTCTATAAACTCTGTTCTAGACTGATGGAAAAGATTTGCTTTCTTAATTGTAATTCCTGGCTTTGAGAAAACATAATGGCTCAAAAAATGCATCTAGAATTTATTTACAGGTTTTACATTTAGTTTAATGTTCAGAGGTAGGTTTATTTATATTCAAGCATATTTTTCTTTGACATACAGTACTGTGCAAAACACCAAGGCCACCTTTAGCTTTGTTGTTTTTACAAAATGAGGTTAAGTATTTCTTATTCTCTTTTCTTCAGGTATAACAAGACAATACAAGGGGAAAGTGTGCAGCCTTAACATTCTGACCCCATGGCAGGAAACAAAACAAACAGTTAGAAACATCTGTCATGTGTGCAATGAATGCAATAAATCTAATATTGTCGGAGCAATGCCAAGTGTAAAAGAAGGTCACGTTAAATACTACTGCTTTGGTTTATAGGAGCTGTTTTTCCCTCAAACTTTTGTTTTTACTGTTGTGCGTACTTCCTATACTTACACATTATATTTTAACCTTTAAATTTTAAGTATGTTTGTGGCAGTTAATACATTTTTCTCTATATTTAACCTATATTAAGTGATTTATCACAATTTATTGTAATATTATTCACTTTAGTATGAGTTTCTTTCAGTGTAAATCAGATATTTAACTCACTGATCATGTAGATGTTCCTTGAAACTCAGAGTAAATTCAAAGGTTATGTATCAAAAGCAGAGAAAAGTTACTTTTTTTTGTAAAATCTATCATTAACTGAACATAAACCAACTGTCTCCACTGTCAGGGATCATAGTCCATAGATTTTACTGTTAAATCAATGTTGTAGAAGATGACCGTGTCTCTATGGCAACTACTGAGCCTCTGAAAGTCCAAATGGCTCATATCTGATGACCATGAAAAGATGACAAACTGTATTTTACATCAATTATTTACATTAGTAGATCAACGGGTATTAGACAATTTACATCAGTTGTTCATTTTGGTCGTCAGTGGCTGTTTGGGTCTTTATGGGTTAATACAGAGAAAGAGGAATGTATATATGTGGTCATTTTGACTTCACTAAACCAACAAACCTAATGGTTGCCTAGACCTTTTACAGAGTACTGTAATGTTAAAATATCCAGTTTTGGTCTCTTTTCCTGGTTGTCTGTTAAACTCCACCAGAAGGCAGTCTCTGTGATGTGACGCATGAATCTATGCTAAAAACCTTGGTGAATAAATCATGCCTCTCTCATATTTATACTGCGAACTGTCTCCAAGCTGGACTATGATACAGTAAAGATCTAAACAAGTTCAAATACATGTCAGAATCTCTCCTGTACTTAAAATGTGGATGTATTTGAGCAGTTATTTATTTGTAATACGTGTTTTTATTCACATGTGAATCATTGCTTCACATGAGTTATTTATTCACTACACAGGGTTGAAAGATGCAGCTGACATGAGAAAACAAAAAAATGCAGTGCCAAAGTGAGTCAGATAGATGCCTATGTAAAAATGTGCAATCTGTTTGCAGACTGTTACAAAAAACAGTTTGAGTTCTGTAGCTAATTTATGCATAGCACCGGGGACGAATTTTTAAGTCACCTGTTGTATTCCTATGCTTAGTTTGCATGAGTTAGGGAATAGAAATACAGTTAAATCAGAGTCAAGGAGGTTCATCTATAGGTTAAAATATACATGTAAATGGGAAATTATGTTTAATTCACCAAGTAAACTTCAAAACTTCATAATTTATAGCTTTATTCTTATCTTGCATAGATGTACTATTTTGATGCAATCATGCTTATTCAAGATTTATATTGGCAAATCTGAGTGGACAGGAAGATGAGTCTCTGGCTATTAGTGCAGGTTTATCCTTTATTTATGTATATTTCTGTCGCAGCCTTGGTAATGAAGTCACATTTTACTATGTTGTCCATGTTTATGTCCTGCATCAAACAACACAGTTAGAACGCACCAGGGGATGTATCCAAGATGTGTTTTTTGTTGTCCATCTTCCGAACACTAGTTTCACCACAGTGGATCTACTTATCATCTATCTAGTGTACGTGCAGCTGGATTCTTTAAGCATGGCCATGTCTTTTGCTAAATCCTGATTAATTGTCTTTTCCATCTTTCTTTAATCCCATAATATTTTCTACTGCGGTCAAAGAAAAGTTTTAATCCATAAAAACCCAGCACTTCTTTGGTGTCAGGTCCCTAATTATTTTTTTTCTCTCAGTTTAACCATTTTAACCATGTTTTCTAATATTATCCTCTGTATTTAGAGATTTTTTTTTTTTTTTTTAGTGCAAATGAGATATTTCTATATTTAATTCATTGATGATGTATGTTCATGTAAGTTCAGAGTAAAATCAAAGATTATTAAATCAGGAACAGAGAAAACTATCATTAACTAAACATAAACCCAGCGTGTCCATCCACTGTCATTGATTCAACTCCATGGGTTTTACTCGTTATCAATGTTGTAGAAGATGACTGTGTTTCCATGGTAACTACAGAGCCTTGGATGTTTAAATGGGTCATATCTGATGACCATGAAAAGATACATAACTCTATTTACATCAGTTCTTTACATGGATTAGTGGATCAACAGGTATTACATTATTAGATCAGTAGATGATTTTAGTTGCTGATGGATGTTTGGGTCTTTATGGGTTAAGAAAAGTAAACAAGGGGTCATTTATTTGGTCTGATTTTGCCTCTGAGTGTTTTTGAGCCTTAGCCGATATCTAAGAACTCACACTGATTTCTATCAGGAACCCTACACATCAAACAGTGATACCATTGGGTGTGAAAATAAATTACCCTTGAACAAGCTGCAAAATGTGATGACTCGAAAGTGAAAGTGAAGGCTCTACTGCAATGTACCTCTATGTCTGACACAGAATTATTGTTTTCCTACTAACTGACCAGTATAGTGGACAGGGTGCAAAACAGAAGTTAGGTTAAAGCAAATTCAGTTTATACTTCTATTGACATCCTGAGACTTTTGTGTCTATGGCTTAAAAAAGACATAGACACAAAAACACCATCTGCTACAAAATATATTCCATATTCCATGAAAAAATAAAGAAAATGCATCTGAAAAAACTGTTGTATCACTCATTAATTTTCTGAACCCACTTTATCCTCACTAGGGTCACATGGAGCTTATGGGTGAAGGCGGGGTACACCCTGGACATGTCACCAGTTCATCACAGGGCTGACCCAGAGACAAACTAGAAAAGCACTCGGAGAGCACATACCTCCACCAAGTGCAACATCCCCCCCTCCCACCACCATGAATATTAGTCCCTCATTTATTTGGACAGCATTTTAAGATTCTTAAGTCCATGGACTATATGAGAAAACACGAGTCACCATCTGGTGGACATTTGTTATTATTACCACAGCAACACCAATGATAACTAATAGTGAATCCTTTAAAAAA